>JZKD02S0005461.1:0-27248 GCA_000966675.3 Picea glauca
TTGGCAAACCAAACATTCTGCCACAAACCTTTGAACATCAGTTTTAAGGCCATCCCAAAAAAATTCCTTCTTGACCCTATGGTAGGTTTTCAAAAATCCTGAGTGCCCTCCTACCAGAGAGGTGTGAAATTCCAATAGTACCTTTTGTTTGAGTTGGGATTTCTTACATAAATATAAGTGATCTTTGTACCATAGTGAATTATTTTTCCATGTAAATGTATCTGATGCATTGGAATCCTGTTGCAACCTTTGAATGAGAGTCCACACATTTTTGTCATTCTTCCATTCATCGCTTGCTTCTATTATCCAATCGGGTTGGATGATCAAGATAGCACAGATAAAGGTCTCAACATATTCATCCTTTCTTGAGAGTACATCCGCCACAACATTTTGCTTCCCTTTTTTATAGACGATTTCAAAATCATAACCTAATATCTTGGTCACCCATTTTTGTTGTTCTTATAAAGATAGTCTTTGTTCCAAGAAGTATTTAAGACTATCATGATTTGTTTTGACCTTGAAGTGCCTACCTATTAGGTAAGGGCGCCATTCCTTCAATGCATGTAGTATTTCCATCATTTCCCTTGAGTGGCCGACTTTCAAAATCCAGGGGCCTTCCTTCTTGCATTAGGACAACACCAATGCCATTTCCCAAGGCATCACATTCCACAATAAAGGTTTTTATGAAGTTTGGTGTGGTCAAGATAAGAGCTTTGCACATCACCTCTTCAAGTTGTTCAAAAGCTTTAGTTGCCTCTAGAGTCCATGAAAATGAATCCTTCTTAGTTAGTGCTGTTAAAGGTGCTTGTATTCTCCCATAGTGGCGAACAAACTTGCGGTAGTAACCTGTCAAACCCAAAAATCCTCTAAGATTCTTCAATGTTTTGGGAATTAGCCAGTCCATCAGGGACGACTTGTACACTTTACCTTTTCTAATTTACGTTTGAATTTTTCCAAGGCACAATAGCGCTGATGTTTACAAATGCACAATACGACTGGCTTTACAAATATAACATAATATTATTCTTTAGGGTTTTTTCTTGGCATAATACAATATTGATATAATAATAATATCTTACAAAGCTACTCAAACTTCAACACAAAATTTCATCCCTAAAAAAGCATTAAGGAATCTCTCCCACCAAGTGTCCTCTTAGATATGAGTATTCTGTTAGGGTTTCCTCCATAGTAAAATCCTAACATCAGTGTCTGCAAAATCTTGAATGACTTACTTGGAATACACAGTTTGTGGAACGACATAACCGTTCATCTTTGTCATTGTTTCCAGGCACAGACTTACGCACAATATTTCTATCACTATTCCCTCGCTCAAATACTCTCTCTCTCTCTCTCTCTCTCTCTCTAAAATCATTTAATAGGGTGCTCTCTCTACGCGTTAGGGTTTCCTCCTTGCAATTTTCTATTATGATCATGTTGAACCCGACATGAAACCCCCTTGGTAAGATCTTCATCCTCTATAGCATAAGAAAGGGCACATGTAATATTGGTGGTACACTCTTCCAACAAAAAGTGGAGTAAATAGAACATGGTTGCACATCTATAAAGCCTAGGAATAGTTTAAAAGAGCTTCCCAATACATGAAATTCCCATAGAAAAAATAGATTTAGATAGGTGATATGAAGGGGTTGTCAACTGTTCCATTGCACACATGAAACCCTAATCTACACATCAACTACTCCAACAATCTTCTTTCCCATAGATCATTCAATTGTATCCCTAAAAATCGCTCCCTTTGTTGAAAGATTAAATAATTATCGAAAAATATTAATTAATTATCGCAGGGATAATTAATTATTGAGATTAGTTGTCATTGATGTCAACCCTTGAACAAAGTTGCATGTTGAAGTAAAGTGGAAGTAAACAAAAGTTAATTAATTATTGCAGGGATAATTAATTATTGCAGGAATAATTAATTATTGGAGAGATAATTAATTATTACAGGGAAAATAAAAGTGTGTTGATTAATTGGGTTGGTTATCATTGATGTCAACCCTTGAAGCAAGTCTGGTATAAAATTCCAGTAGCCCCAACAATATGGTTAAGGGACTTAAATTTGTTTTATGTATAATGGTATGAAGTTTAGTATATTTGCAGGTAAGACTATTCTAGATGGATATTACATGTCATGCCATTTCCAGTGATATGTGGAACGTCACATAAATCCTCGCGGTTAGATAGTTATGGCCCTATGAAGTTGGATAACCCTCTGAGTTATCTAGAAGGTCAAATAAGTCAAATTATTCTAGAAGCTCCTAGAAGAAGTTGACTAGTTAAGTGGGTGAAACTAGGAGATAATCATGGGTTAAGTTGTTGTAATAAGAAAATAATTAAAAATAAATTAGTTGCAACTAGAAGTGGAGAGTTTACTCTTTGTGGATAAAGTGGTTATAAGTGGAAAAGTGGTTAGAAGTGGGTTATCTCTTAAAGAAGGAAATTGGGTTAAGTTGGTTAGAAGGCAACCCCTTGAGGAAGCTACATGGAAGTATAAATAAGAGAGCAAGGCTCTCCTATTAGCACCTATTGAGCACATTGAATATCTATTATTGTGTAAGGTTTTTTGTGGGTACTCATTGATACATATGAAGTTACGCAAGTCTGAGGTAGCATGAAGGGTTGACGGTTAAATTTTCGAAATTGCAGGAAATACTGAAAAACCCTAGTTTTTGAGGTGTAGGCTGGTTGCAGTGGAGAAGGGCGCTTTTTGACTCCATGTTTTGCCTAATTTTTTCCTTCTCTAAGTCTCTTTTTGAACATGCAGATCATATAATTCATACATCTATTAGCCCTTTTTGAAGGTATGATCAAGTTTCTTCTAACAATTTGTTATGGATCAACATAAGGTATGTGTCGTATTCATTTTTGATGATTTTATGATGATCGAATGAGCACAATCCATTAAAATTTGTATTTTAATTGAAACAGGTCGAAAATTCCATCCAACCCTCGATCCGACCCTTGTTCCAGTCCTCAATCCAACCCTTTATCTAGCCCTCGATCCGACCCTTGATCGAGTCTTCGATCCAACCCACTAGCCCTCAATCCGGCCCTTTTCCAGGCATTGAACTTAGAGCTCAATTTGTGGGAGAATGAAGTTCAACCAGAAAAATCCAACACATGGGTTTTGTGCCTAATATGCCTAATTAGGTCCCAATTAGGCTGTTTCCTAAAATTATGGATGAATTGAGAATAGTTCATGGCCCTTCATATAGTAGCCAAATTTATGTCAAACAAATCCGACCCTCGATTCGACCCTCGATATGGAACTCAGAGCACAACATATTTGGTCATTAGCATACCCGTGGGCATTTTCGGGCAAAACCAGAACCTGGGTTTTTTACCCATTATCATCCTCTTTCTATGGCTCCTACTGTATTTTGATTTAGGTAGTTAAATCTAGCTCCTATATTCAAGTTTTGATTTTAAGACTCATTGTCTATTAATAAAACAATTCAACTATTTTCTGGTTTTGAGAGAGAGTCAACCCTTTTCAGTGGTCGACCTATGAGATTCTATATATACTTGAGCTCGCTAGCATGATAGAGCTAACAAAGAGAAACAATTTAAGAATTCTGTGTAAAGTTTGACTATGTTCTTCATCTCAATGCAAGTTTATGAATTAAGGTGAGTTTGTGATCAATTCGTGAATGGAGTGCCACTACTACTTGGGGGGCCCACCAATAGTCTGTGTATTTAGTTATCTTGTTGTGTAGTCATCTTCTTATATCTAATTCTCTTGTGCAGATTGTTTATCTAAGTTTTAGATTATTTCTCTAATTTGCAGGTTGTCTGTGATTATTCATAACTAGTCATCTAATTGTGCATTCTCTTATGTATAATTTTCTTATGCAAGTTCATTACTTAGGTTGTGTTTCATTGACATGTATACAATCATCTAACTGTTCATATATATACATATCTTTCTTCTCTTATTCACATCAACTATGTTTGACTTGCAAATTGGTCATTTAAACAATATATATATCAGTCACCTATAATTTACATAGTTATAGTTTGAACTAATCCCTAAAGGGCCACAAAGATTTCTATCTCTGTGTTAAAATATTCTTAGTTCAGTGTGGTAAAATAGTTGCTAATTTTGAATTTCTTTTAAATCATGTTTATAGATTATGTTAATATATATTTAATCAAGTGATGTTTCTTTAATGGGGAGATTTTCCTTAGAATGTTTCATCTCTACTTTACACATTTCAAAAGAAGTCAATATTGCATGCATTCCATTCGAGTTATTAGTAGTGTTAAGATGCCGTCGTGACATTGGTCATTGTAGACGATAAAACTAATCAATTAAATAGGAAGTGTAGATAATGTTGATTACTTTCAGTCAGAACAATCATTGTGATAGCGTGATTTATTTTCTATAGAATAAAAGCAATTGTGAATTCTTGATTTAATCTAAGCTTCTTTAAGAATAGAGTTCACTTCAAAGGATTGTTTTTAAGGAAAGATAGCTTATTTTTGTTCAAGGACTTCTTACTTAGAATAATGAGTTCATTATTCATAGTCATAGAATGCTATGTACATTTAAAATAAAGTTTATTGTCCAAACATACCTCAACTTGTTTATAGTCATTTAAATCATCTTTTAAAATAGAATTGTAGATTGAAAATATAGGACTGATCCTTAGGGTAAAAAATTCTCTTGCCTAGCTAACTCACTTTCCAGAACTCATAAGCAGTTAGTTCCTGTCCTACCTTAACGTGTACTATGTTGCAACTCAAAGTTTACTTAATTTATTTATTATCTGAGTGTGTTTACAACATTATATTAGATTAGGCTAAATTAGATCTCTACACCTGCACATACAGTGCTAGCACCTCAAATCCTACGACTCACCCCGGGTTGACAATTTAATGTCAAAATAGATAACACATATTTCACTCAACAACACGTATGTACAGGGGATGGTAGTATAACATGTCGTGTACATGTGGAAAAATCCATGAAAACTTGAGGAGATGAAGATTTTAGGTCTCTAGAGTCTGAAAGCAAGCTCCCAAGAAGGTTTACAATGATCAGGTACAACATATCTATCTATAGGTTCAAAAGGTATGTCTTATTTCTATGTGTAGTTGGATTTTGTTGTCTACATGAGAATGGTTATGGGGGTTTGAGGATTTTCCCTAGAGAGGCTATTGGTTGTATGGCACTTACTGCATAAGACAAATCTACATAAATACAATGTTGGTATATTTGATATCTATCATTGGTACATCTTGTTAGTGTTGAGGCACATCTTGTATTTCTTGGCATATGGTTAAGGTTTTTTGTGTTACATGGTTGAGATCTTGTAGTTGTGAAGTGGTTGCAAAGTTGTTGTTGTAGTGTGAGGTTGTATATCAGTGAGGGTTTGGTTTCTAGTCCATTTGAGGATTATTACAGTTTTTTATGATTATACACACATGTATGGCACATGACTAGAGAGATATAGATGCACTTGGTTAAGGGATATGTATGAGGATGTATGCATAGGGCACAACCATAGTTTGGACATAGTGTCAAGTTGCAGGTTGATGTGACAAAGGCAACAAAGGGTCAGAATTTTTCAGGAAGGTGAAAATGCTAGTTTTCAGAAGGTGTATGCATGCTATAGTATATACATGCCACATACATACACAAGCTGGAGTATAGACAGGTCACGCACATACACGAGCTGCATCACAAACATGTCACGTACCTGTTGGTTTTTGTTGATACATGAAGGTTATAGGTACAGGTTGATCATAAGCTATTGGTATATGTTGGTTACAGGTTGTTGGCACATATTAGTACATGTTTAAAGTGGTATATCTCATAGTTAAATTGTGGCAATGGTTTCATCATTTCACTTATATGTTAGGGAGGTAGGATGGGGCAAGGATAGGTGGTTGTGGCCGGAGAACATAGGGGGTTGTAGCCTCCTTCTGGTTGTATCTAGAGAATTGGGGAGTTGGAGCTTCCCTCAAGTTGTAGCCTAAAAATATAGGGGGTCAGAGCCTCCTTCCAGTTGCAGTTGGAGAAAAAAGTAAGTTGGTCCTTCCAATGAATTTAATTCTTAAAGACATATAAGAAAAAAAAAATCGTGGTTTTCTCTCGCATTGGTTTTCCACATAAAAATACTGGTGTACTATGTATGTGTATGATTGTTCATTGTTTATGGTTTACTTACTATGCACTTATTGGATGATAATTCTATATTGATCATAAAGATAAATAACACTTACATACTATGTTTAAAAGGATTAAAAAGATCTATTACCAATTCACCCCCCCTCTTAGTAATCCAATAATTGGTACCAGGTCATGTTCCTTCATAAATCAGTTTAACCACTGAAATGTAGATCATGGAGAGCAACAATATGTATAAAAATGGAATACCACAGTTTGATGGACATACCTATGCATTCTGGAGCAGAAGGATGAAAACATATGTACAAGCACATGGATTTGAGGTTTGGAAATCAATTTTAGATGGATATAAAGAACCAAAAGTTCTGCTAACAAATGACAACGGAAGAAAACTCAGTCTAAATAATTCAAAATCCAAAAATACACTTCTTAATGGTCTTGGTGATTCAGTATGTGGCAAAGTTATGCATTGCAACTCTACAAAGGAAATTTGGGACAAACTTAAGAATATTTATGATGAAGATGAAAAAGTCAAGGCAACAAAGCTTTAAACTTACAGAGGTCAATTTGAATAGCTGAATATGAAGGAAGATGAGAATATTGCAACTTAGTTCTTACGAGTTGACGAAACAATGAATGTAATCATAGGATAGGGAGAAGAAGTTGATGAATCTATAATTGTTCAAAAGGTACTAAGATCTCTTCCAATGATATTTGATCCTAAGGTATCAACACTAGAAGAAAGAACAGATTTGGATTCAATAAGCATGGATGGACTACATGGATTTTTCATATCCTATGAAATGAGAACCGAATAAGAGAATCCAATTACAAAAGAAGCAACATTCAAAACATCCAAGAAGTCAAAGAAAAAGGGCAAGAAAATGGCAAAGGAATATATCAACAGCAGTGAGATCTCAGAAGATGATGAAGATGTAGTCAACTTTGTCAAAAGACTAAAAAAGGGAACCAATGATAGATATAGAGGTAAGCTTCCATTGATTTGTTTTAATTGTGATGGTATTAGTCATTTTGCTAAAAAATGGCCTCATAAGAAAAATAAAAGAAATGAAGAAGATGATTCAAATAGAAAACAAATATATAAATGCAAAAGAACCAAAAATAAAGTCTTCAAGAAAAGTTGCTACATCAAGCAAGACAACTCCTCATCAGACGAAGATGAAGTCAGTGAGTGAGACATAAAGAGTTCCATTCATGGAAGTAAAAGACTTCGATAAACAAGACATCAAAGAAGAATATGAAGAGGCAAAAGTTGACTACAGAGAAGAATTGTTGAGTGCCATAGATGTTATAAACATGGAAAAGAAGAAAAACAAATCACTACAGGAAGAACTAAAAAGAAAAGAGGAAACACAAAAGTCCAAATCTGAAGAATTAGAGCAGCTGATCTCTAATTTAAAAATTCAATTTGAAGAAGATAAAAGAATCAAAGAAGCACTCAAAGAATAGTTGGAAGAAAAAGACAGGATCATTGGAAATTTGGAAGCAAAGATTGTCACATTGAGAAAAGACCTTCAACAGAAAAATATGCAGAATAACTCTAAGGTTTTGGATAACATTATCAACAGTCATAGGACACATCATGACAAGTCTAGGCTAGGATAGAATCATATAGAAAGAGGATCAAGCTCCAAATCAATAGATCAAGAAAGACATCCAAGAAGCTATGAAAAGAAAGTTAGAGGATACAAGAAGTTTTACAAGGAAGATCACATGGACACTCCTCCACCTAGAAGATTCCGATTTCAGAATCAACGATAGTCAGAAACAATTAGGCCTCAAGACGAAGAAGGATTCTGAAGAGTAACTCCTTTCAAAAGGTCTTCAACTCCCAGGTATCAAACTATATTTTTTGGTTTATGTTATGCATGCAATAATTTTGGACATAAAGCTGTAAAATGCAGAGCAAATAACATAAACATAAACAACATTGAAAGTCATACACAAAACTATTATCCAAGAAGGCCTAGTGAAACATAGAGAAGAAGATACAACATGTTTGAATCCTTGAGAACTTAAGTGGAATGCTACAAATGAAAAAAATTTGGACACATGGCCAAAGATTGACAATCCTTCCTAGAGAATCAAAACAAAATAACAACATTCAAAGAAAGGAACCTCAACAAAGAATACGGATAAGAAAGAAGAATCAGTATAACAATTAAGAATGCACACTTTCTCTACAAGCTAAACACAAGAAACATGGTTGGTATGTTGACAATGGTTTCTCAAATCACATGGAAGGTGATGAGGATAGGTTTCTAACATTGAGAAAAGAAAGAGATGGATCGATCTCCTTTGGAAATGACGACTCAGCTAGAATCATTGGAAAGGGCACAGCCAGAATTGGAAACAAGGATACCAAGGAAGAAAATGTTCTACTAGTGGAAGATATGAAACATAATATTCTAAGTGTAAGCCAAATGTGGGATCGAGGTCACAAACTTATGTTCGATTCATAGAAGTGCGAGATAAGAAAAGTAGGTTCATGCAAATTGGTTGCAACAAATGTAAGAACTTCAAACAACATATATGTATTAAGTGAAATTGGAAATGAAAAGTGTTGTCTAGGAAAGGAAGATGAAGTATGGATACGGAAAAAAATAATGGGTCACATAAACTTCGATAATGTCGTCAAGTTCAATAAAAAGGAAGCAGTCAGAGAAATTCCCCAGATCACGAAGCCAACCAACACATTATGCAAGCATTGTCAACAAGGAAAGAAAACAAAGACCATGTTCAAATCAAAGGAATACTCCACAACAAGATCACTGGAAATTGTGCATACTGATCTAGTTGGACCAAATAGAACAAAGGGTTTAAAAGGTGACCAATATTTTATGTTATTGGTTGATGATTATAAAAGGATGACTGCAGTTTTTTTCTCAGGAAGAAATCATAAGCATTTGAAAAATTCAAGGTATATAAGGAAATGATTGAAAATGAAATGGATTCAAAAATCAAATGTTTGAGATCAGATAATGGAGGAAAGTTTACTTCAAAGGAATTTATGGATTTATGTATCAAGCATGGAATAAAAAGGAAATTCTTCGTTGCTAGGACACCTCAACAGAATGGAGTTGTCGAAAGGAAGAACATGACAGTACATGAAATGGATCGAAAAATGTTAATGAATTCTAAGTTGACATATGTCTTTTGGACACATACAATGCATACAACCGTTCACATTCAAAACAAGGTAATGGTCATAAACAACAATGATAAAACTTCCTATGAGCTATGGAAAGGAAGACCATCGAATGTGAAGCACTTCAAAGTTTTTGGAAGCAAATGCTACATTAAAAGAGAAGATGGCAGAATGGGAAAGTTTGATTATCGTGTTGACAAAAGCATACTTGTTGGGTACTCAAGTACAAGGAAATAATACAAATGTTTCAATATAAGGCTCAACAAAGTTGTGGAAATAATCAATGTAATGGTTGATGAGATAGGTGGACAAAAAATAAATGAAGAAGAAAAGGAGTCGGTGGAACAGGTTTACGAAGAAGAAGAAAAGGAGTCAATGGAACAAGTTTATGAAGAAGAAGAAAAGGATGAAGAAGTAGCAGAAGGGGAAGATGAAGAAGATCATATAGAGGGAGAAGATCAAGAACAACAAGTACCTCCAAAGACACCTAGGAAATGAATATAGAAGAATCATCCCTCAGATCAGATTATCGGGAACAAAGATGCATGAGTTGAAACTAGAATAAGAATTCATTCACCATAACAACTACACCTAGCACTCTTATCCTCGATTGAACCAAACAGTTTTGAAGAATCCAACAAGGATGAATTCTGGATAAAGGCCATGGATGAAGAGTTGGATCAGATAGAGAAGAATGACACTTGGGAATTGGTTCCAAGACAAAGGTACAAGAATGTGATTGGCACAAAGTGGGTCTTCAAAAATAATTTGAATGAATATGGATAGGTTACCAGGAACAAAGCTAGATTGGTATGTAAAGGATACACACAAGTTGAAGGTATCGAATTTGAAGAGACGTTTTCCCCAGTTACTAGAATGGAAACAATCAGATTGATCCTAGCTTATGTGTGCTCCAAGAATATTAATGTGTATTAGATGGGTGTGAAATCATCCTTTCTGAATGAGGAACTAGAAAAAGAAGTCCACATTGAACAACCAGAAGGATTTCAGTTGTCAGAGAATGAATATTATGTTTGCATGTTGAAGAAGGCCTTGTATGGTATAAAATAGCCCCCCAGAGCATGGCATTCTATATTGGACATATATCTATAGCAACAAGGATTCAGAAAAGGAAATGTAGACAACAACCCCTACATAAAGGTAACTCAAGATAGTATTTTATTAATTGAAGTTTATATTGATGATATTATTTTTGGAAGTGATGATGACAAGTTGAGCCAAAAATTTGCATAGGATATGTAGAATGAATTTGAAATGTCATTAATTGGAGAAATATCCTTCTTTTTGGGCCTTCAGATATGTCAAAGCAACCATGGAATTTTTATTTCTCAAACAAATTATATCAAATAAATGATAAACAAGTTCGGAATGGAATATTGAAAACCAGTCAATACTCCTATGCAAACCAGTTGCAAGTTAAGCAAAGATGATGATTCAAATTCTACATATCATAGGAAGTACAGGTCAATGATTGGAAGCTTACTTTATGTGACAACATCCAGACTATATGTAATGCAGGAAATTGGACAGGTGGCATGATTTCAAGCAACACCAAAGGAATCACATGTTATAGCAATAAAGGGGATATTCATATATCTCAAGGGTACATAAGAGTTTGGATTATGGTATCCAAAAGGAAATGATCTATCACTTATTTCCTACAGAGATGTAGATTGGAAAGGTTGCATTGATGAACGAATAAGTACAAGTGGATCAATGTTATACTTGGGTGAGTGTTTGGCATCTTGGCTAAGAAAGAAACAATCATCAATATCATTGTCTACAATCGAAGCAAAGTATATTACAACAACAACATGTTGTACATAGGTTCTATGGATGAAACAAAATCTGATAGATATATAGGTTGAGTGTGATGAGCCCATTTTGATATATTTTGATAATATAAGTTCCATCGATATCTCAAAGAATATAGTGGTGAACTCCAAGAAGAATCACATTCCAATCAAGTATGACTTTCTACGGGAACAAGTAACAAAGCAGAACATTAGAGTTGAATATGTGAGAACAAAAGAATAGGTTGCAGATATCTCTACAAAATTGCTTCTAAGGGAAGCCTTTGAGTATCTTCAACAAAGACTCAGAGTAATTTATACTCCAAAATGAATGCTTTTGAATTCTTATCTTATATGTCTGATATTTACACGAGGAAGCACCATAAAGAGGATAATTTAGTTTGGGGGAGCAGTTTCCGGAAGAGTTTAGTTCGGAGGAGCAACCCCAAGGACAATTCAGTTAAGGGGAGTAGTTTCCAGAAGAGTTCAGTAAGGAGGAGCAACCCCAAGGACAATTCAGTTAGGGGAGCAACCTAACAGGAAGTTACATTTTCCATTGATGTCAAAGGGGAGAGATTCATTAGATGCATGGATAGAGAGATAGATGCTTGGAGAGAGAGAAAATAGGCATGTTTCTTGGAGGAGTGATGGTCACAGGGGGAGAATGAGCGATATGACTTCAATATTGCATCAAAGTGTTTCCATCAATGCCAAAGGGGGATATTGTTGATTAATTGGGTTGGTCATCATTGATGTCAACCCTTGAAGCAAGTCTAGTAGAAAATTTTTGGTAGCCCCAATAGTATGGTTAAGGGACTTAAGTTTGTTTGATGTATAATGGTATGAAGGTTAGTATATTTGCATGTAAGACTATTCTATATTGATAGTGCATGTTATTCCATTTCTAGTGATATGTGGAACGTCACATAACTCCTCACCGTTAGAGAGTTATTTCCTTGTGAAGTTGGAGAACCCTCATGAGTTATCTAGAAGGTCAAAGAAGTCAAATTATTCTAAAAGCTCCTAGAAGAAGTTGATTAGTTAAGTGGGTGAATCTAGGAGTTAATCATGGGTTAAGTTGTTGCAATAAGAAAAAAAATTAAAAAAAATTAGTTGCAACTAGAAGTGGAGAGTTTACTATTTGTGGATAAAGTGGTTATAAGTGGACAAGTGGTTAGAAGTGGGTTAGCCCTAAAATAAGGAAATTGGTTTAAGTTGGTTAGAAGGTAACCCCTTGAGGAATATACATGGAAGTATAAATAAGAGAGAAAGGCTCTCCTATTACCACCTATTGAGCACATTGAATATCTATATTGTGTAAAGTTTATTGCAGGTACTCATTGATACATCTGAAGTTATGCAAATCTGAGGTAGCATAAAGGGTTGACAAAGAAAGTTTCGAAATTGAAGGAAATACTAAACAAACTCTAGTTTTTGAGGTGTACGCGAGCTGCAGTGGAGAAGGGCGCATATGTACGTGGGCTGGTACTATAACAAGGTGTGTACATGTGGGAAAATCCATGAAAACTTGAGGAGGTGAAGATTCTATCTCTCTAGAGTCTGAAAGAAAACTCCCATAAAGGTCTATAGTGATCAGGTACAACAAATCTATCTACAGGTTCAAAAGGTATGTCGTATTTCTATGTGTAGTTGTAATTTTTTTTCTACATGAAAAATGGTTATGGGGATTTGAGGATTTTCCCTATAGAGGCTATTGGTTGTATGGAACTTACTATATAATCCAAATCTACATAAATACAATGATGGTATATTTTATATCTATCATTGTTACATCTTGTTAGTGTTGAGGCACATCTTGTATTTCTTGGCATATGGTTATGGGTTTTTGTGGTACATGGTTGAGAGCTTGTAGTTGTGAAGTGGTTGTGAATTTGTTGATGCAGTGTGAGGTTGTATATCAGTGAGATTTTGATGTCTAGTCAATATGAGGATTATTACACTTGTTTATGATTATACACACATGTATGGCACATGACTAGAGATATATAGATGTACTTGGTTAAGGGATATGTATAAGTATGTATGCGTAGGGCACAGCTACAATTTGGATGCAATGTTAGGTTTCAGGTTGATGTGATAGAGGAAACAAAGGGTCATAGTTTTTTAGGAAGGTGAAAACCTTAGTTTTCAGAAGGCATACACAGGTTGCAGTATAGACATACCACGTACATACGCATGTTGCAGTATATACAGGTTGCATACATACATGAGTTTCAACTTATATAGGTCATGTACTTGTTGGTTTTTGTTGGTACATGAAGATTACAGGTATAGGTTGATCACATGCTATTCATATAGGTTGGGTACATGTTGTTTACAAGTTTTTGGCATAGATTGGTACAGATTTATAGTGGTATATCTCACAGTGAAAGTGTGGTAGTGCTTTCATCATTTCACTTATATTTTAGGGTGGAAATATGGGGAAAGGATAGGTGGTTGTAGTTGAAGAACATAGGGGCTTGTAGCCTCCTTCTGGTTGTATCTAGATAATTTGGGAGTTGGAGCTTCCCTCAGGTTGTAGCCTTATAGGGGGTCATAGCCTTTTTCCAGTTGCATCTGTAGAACAAAGGAAGGCGGTGCTTACAATGAATGTAATTCTTAAAGACATATAAGAAAAATCATTCAGTGGTTTTCTCTTGCATTGGGTTTCCATGTAAAAATATTGGTGTATTGTGTATGTGTGTGATTGTTCATTGTTCATGGTTTAATTACTCCGCACTTATTGGATGCTAATGCTTTATTTATCATAAAGATAAATAACACTTACATACTATGGTTAAAAGGATTAAAAATATCTATTACTAATTCACCTCCCCCCCTCTCAGTAATCCAACAAAGTGGAGTAAATAAAAGATAACAGGTTGCATGCAGGGATAATTAATTATTGTAGAAATAATTAATTATTGGAGAGATAATTAATTATTATAGGGAAAATAAAAGTTGAGTAAACAAAAGATAACAAGTTGCATGTGAGTTGCATGCCATCATGAGTTGCATGTCATTAATAAATTTCTTCTATACAACATAGAAAAGATTCCATTGGAAATCACTTTTGTGTATTCACCTATGAGAATACAGGTTGGAGATCCGAGGAAGTGAGTCGAAGATAGAGAAGTCAAGTGATGTAAGAAGTTTGCAAGAGTCGAGAGCACAAAGAAGGTGTTTCATACAATAACTCCTTGAGTATATTTGCAAGTTATAGGGGGAAAAGCATGGACATCTTCAACTTGCAATGAAGAAAAGTGTGGATACCCACAAGCAGATAGTACACACAGTTGCAAGCCTATGAGGAAAAGTTGTGGAAGATCAGGGATCTAAAAGCTCAGGTCAGATATAGTTTGAAGTCTTGATGAGATACTAATATTATAAGTAGTAGCAACATATGCATCAGAAGCAACAACAACAACAAGTTATTAGTTATAGCAACAAATGTAGTGACAAGGTTGTCTATAGATATATTTCTGGGTGGTTGGACGGGGAGAAGAAATAGGGTTGTAGCCTCCTTCTGGTTGGAGCTGAAAAATTAGGGAGTTGGAGATTCCTTCAGGTTATATCCTATAAATAGGGGGTTGGAACCTCCTTCCAGTTGTAGCTGGAGAAATAGGAAGTTGGTGCTCCCACTGAATGTACTCTTTGACAAATAAGAAAAGCATTCTGTGGTTTTTTCCCACATTGGGTTTCTATGGAAAAACTTCGTTGTACTATGTTTATGCATTAATTTATGGTACTGATACTGTATTGAATATCATTGAAGATTTATATTGTGGTTAAAGAAAGAAAATTACTAATACCGATTCAGCCCCCCCTCTTAGTATTCCAACAATTGGTATCCGAGCAGGTCCTTCAGGAAGTAGTATAATCATTGGAAGGAGATCATGGAATATGATAAGATTGGAGCACCAAGGTTTGATGAGAAGAACCATACCTTATGGAATAAAAGGATGAAAACCTTTTTACATGCACAAATATTTGATGTTTGGAAAGAAGTAGTAGATGGGTATACAACACCAACCAGTCCCCCAACTAACATAGATGGAAAGAAGCTCAAGTAAAACAACTCAAAGGATACATGTGTTATTCTGAGTAGTTTAGTTGATTCAGTTTTTGTAAAAGCTATGCATTGTGATAGTGCAAAGGATATTTGGGATAAACTCCAGAATATTTATGAAGGAGATGCCAAGGTAAAGGGAGATAAGCTTCAAATATTTAGAGATAAGTTTGAATAGCTAAACATGAAGGAAGATGAAGACGTTGAAGCCTACCTTCTGCGAGTTGACGAAGTAGTAAACACTATTAAAGTATTGGGAGTGGAAGTTGATGACTCATTGGTTGTTCAGAAGGTATTGAGGTCTCTTTCTATGAGATTTGATTCTAAAATATCGGCCTTAGAAGAAAGAGCAGATCTCGGTACATTGAGCATGGATGAGCTACATGGAATATTTACAACCTATGAAATGAGAACAAAACAGGTGAACCCAGTCACAAAAGAAGCAACTTTCAAGGCATCCAAGAAGACAAGGAATAGTCACAAGAAAAATTCAAAACCAAGTTGCAGCTGCAGTGATGATTCAGACGAAGATGAAGAGATGGATAACTTCGTGGGAAAATTACAGAAAGGAATCRAAAAATACAAAGRTATGCTTCCATTGAAATGTTTTAATTGTGGTGGYATTGGTTATTTTTCTTCTAAATTTCCTCAYAGGAATAAAGACARTGATGAAGAAGAAGTTTCTAAAATGGAAAAGAAATTTCAAAAGGGAAACAAGAGAAGAAACAATWAAAAATTCTTCAAGAAAAGTTTCTACTCAAAAGAGGACAATTCCTCATCAAACGARRAGGATAATGACAGTGACAGTGATTCTGAAAGAGTACTCTTTATGGAAGTAGAAGATGATTCCAAAGAACAAGGTGAATWTGATCTCARAGTAGAGCTAATTAGTGCATTAGAAGAACTTAGGAAGGAGAGAAAGAAAAACAATTCACTCAAGGTATAGTTAAAAATGAAAGAGGGGTCTCAGAATTCCAACTCTGAAGAATTAGAGTAGATGATCAGAAGTCTAAAAGTTCAAATAGAAGAAGACAAGATAATTGAGGAAACTATTAGAATTTAGTTAGAATAAAAGGCGAAGACGATCGAAATCTTGGAAGCAGAAGTAGTCTCTTTAAGGAAAGATCTTTAGAAGAAATATATGCAACAAAAGAGCACCGGGATATTGGATCAAATCATCAACAGTCAAAGATCATTAGATGATAGATATAGACTAGGATACAATCAAGTACAAAATGAGAAATGGTCGAGCTCCAATACAAAAAAACAAGAAGCAAAACAAAGAAGCTATGCAGAGACTATCAAAGATTCTGTCAAGAAGGAAGAATGGGTGCCCCCAAACAAGAATATTCTAGAAGTAAATAAGACTCAAGAAGACAAATTTAGAAGGAGTGCATCACAAAGAAGATAATCTATTCCTAGGTATCAAAGATTCTTTTATGGTCATTGTTTTAATTGTGATAATTTTGGACATAAAGTTTTAAACTGCAGATCCTATCCCAAGAACAGAAGTAACAATGCAGGATACTTAAAAAATAGTTATCCCAGAAGATCTTATGAAGCATAAATCAGAAACAAAAACAATTTTGGTTCATTGAGAAATGAAGTAGAATCCTACAAATGCAACAATTTTGGTCACATAACAAATAATTGTAGATTGACTATTCCACCCAGGGAATCAAAGCAAACCATTAGCAGTCAGATATCAGAACCACAAGGGATATGGAAAAGAAAGCATAATCAATGCTTGATTTCTCTACAGGATCAACATAGGAAAAGTGATTGGTATGTCGATAGTGGTTGTTCAAAGCATATGATATGTGACAGGAACATGTTTCTAACTCTGAATAAAAAGAAATATGGATCAGTTTCATTTGGAAATAATCATTCAACTAAAATCATAGGTAGAGGCACAATTAATCTTGGAAGAAAAAATGAAATGGAAAAAAATGTTCTATTGGTTGAATATATGAAGCACAATCTATTGCATGTAAGTCAAATGTGAGATCAAGGACACACACTTTAGTTCAACTTAGAGAAATGTGAAATAAGGAAAGAAGGATCATGCAAGTTCGTAGCGACAACTATAAGGACTTCAAACAACATAAATGTGTTGAATGAAATTGGAAAGGAGAGTTGTTGTTTAGGAAAGGAGAATGAAAGTTGGCTTTGGCACAAAAGAATGGGTCACGTGCACTTTGACAATCTTGTCAAAATCAGAAGAAAGGAAACAGTAAGAGAAATGCCTGAAATCTCAAACCCAGTGGATACTCTATGTAATCATTGTCTATAGGGAAAACATATCAAGACCAAGTTCAAATCAAAGGAGTACTCAACAACAAACCATTGGACATTGTACACACTGATCTATGTAAGACAACAAGGACAAATGGATTAGATGGTGACAATATTTCATGCTACTGATTGATGACTACACAAGAATGACTACAGTTTGCTTTCTTAAGAAGAAGTCATAGGCATTTGAGCACTTCAAGATATACACATAGATGGTTGAAACAAAGTAAGACTTAAAAATCAAATGTCTGAGATCAGATAATGGTGGAGAGTTCACATCAAAGGAATTCATGGACTTCTGTAGTGAACATGGGATAAAGAGATAGTTCTCAGTAGCAAGGACACCTTGGAAAAATTTAGCCACTGAAAGAAATAACATGTCAGTACAGGAAATGACCATAACCATGTTGAAATATTCCAAGTTGGGTGACATCTTAGGTGATAGGAAGTACATACAATGGTTCATATACTAAATAAAGGAATTCTCATAAGTGACAGTGATAAGACTCCCTATGAGCTATGGAAAGGAAGACCATAAAATGTGAAGCATTTTAGAGTGTTTGGAAGCAAGTGTTACATCAAAAGAGAAGATGGAAGGATTGGAAAGTTTTGACTCCCGAGTTGACAAAGGAATGTTTGTCAGGTACTCAAGCAAAAGAAAGGCATACAAATGTTTCAATCTGGACTCAACAGAATAGTGGAAAGTATCAATGTACAGGTTGATGAGACAAGTGTACAAAAGATCAAAGAAGAAAGTAGAGACTCATCAGAGTAGGAAGGAGAAGAGGAATTGAAAGAAGAAGCAGAATCAGAAGAAGAGGAAGAGAAGCCAACAACAGAGAAAAAGGAAGATGGTCATTAGATTATTCATATATCTCTCAAAAATCCTAGCAGGAGAATGAAGAAAAATCATCCACTAGAAAAAAAAACATTGGGAATATGGATACATGAGTTGAAACTTAGAGGAAATTACGCTCACCAGAACAAAGGCATATATAACTGTTGTCCCCAGTTGAACCCAATTTTTTTAAATAATCCATCACATATGAACATTGGATCAAAGCCATGGAAGAAGAACTGGAATATATAGAGAAGAATGAAACATGGGAACTTGTTCCAAGGCCTAAAGATAAGAACGTGATTGGTACAAAATGGGTATTTAGAAACAAGTTGAATGAGGATGGACAAGTAACCAAGAATAAATCAAGGTTAGTATGCAAGGGATATTCTTAGTTTGAAGTATTATATTTTGAAGAAAATTTTTCCCCAATTGGAAGAATTGAAGCAATCAGATTGATCTTGACTTATGCATGTTTGAAGAGATTCACAATATATCAGATGGATTTAAAATCATCCTTCCTAAATGAAGAACTAGAAGAATAAGTCTACATTGAACAGCCCAAAGGATTTATACTATCATAAAAGGAAGATTATGTTTGCATATTGAAGAAGGCACTATATGGACTCAAAAAATTCCCTAGGGCATGGTATTCAATATTGGACAGGTATCCACATCAACAAGGATCCAGGAAAGGCAATGTAGATAACAATCTCTACATAAAGGTAAATCATAATAATTTGTTGATAATTGAAGTTTATGTTGATGAAATTATTTTTGGCAGTATTGATCATATGATGAGTCAGAAATTTGCTAAAGACATGCAGAATGAATTTAAAATTTCATTAGTTGGTGAGTTGTCTTACTTTTTGGGACTCCGCATATGTGAGCTAGATACATTTATTTTCATCTCCCATACCAAGTGTATCAAAGAAATGTTGAATAAATTTGGAATGGTAGATTGCAAGCCCGTAAGTACTCCCATGCAAACTAGTTACAAATTGAGCAAATATGATATATCCAAATATGCATATCATATGCTCTACAAATAGATGATTAGAAATTTACTCTATGTGACAACTTCTAGATTGAATGTGATGTAAGCAGTTGGACAGGTGGCATGGTTTCAAGAAACACCAAAAGAATCACATGTTATGCCAATGAAGATGATATCCATATATATAAAAGGTACAAATGAGTTTGGATTGTGGTATCCAAAAGGGAGTGATCTATATATTACTTCCTACACAGATGCAAATTGGGAAGGTAACATTGATGATAGAAGAAGTACAAGTGGAGTAGCTTTCTACTTGGGTTATTTTTTCTGGTATCTTGGTTGAGCAACAAAACAATCGTCAATATCATTTCCCATAGCATAAGTAGAGTATATTGCAACAAAAACATGTTGGACACAATTTCTCTGGATGAAACACACTTTGCAGGACATACAGGTGGAATATGACAAGCCTATTCTGATATTCTGTGATAACACCAATGATATAAGTATCTATAATAATCCAGTGATGCATTCCAATACAAAACACATTCTGATCAAGTTTCACTTTCTATGAGAACATGTTACATAGAAGAACATCAAGGTAGAGTATGTTGGTACAAAATAGAAGTTTGCAGATATATTTACCAAGCCTCTTTCAAGGGAAATTTTTGAGTATCTTCAACAGAAACTTGAAGTAGTTTCATCCCCACAATGTATTCTTTTTGAAAGACTTGAATGCTTTTCAAATGATTTTTATCATATATGTACATGAGGAAGCACCATGATGAGATACACTAGTAGAGATCAGAGGCTTACTGACAGGGGGAGAAACCCCAAGGAGAAGTCATCATTTTCCATTGATGTCAAAGGGGGAGAGAAGAATAGAGGAATGAAGACAGGGGTAGCCAACACATGAAGATAGGGGGAGTCATCATGAGCATGAGTGTTTCTATGAATGCCAAAGGGGGATATTGTTGAAACATTAATTAATTATCAAAAAAAATTAATTAATTATTGCAGGGATAATTAATTATTGAGATTAGTTGTCATTGATGTCAACCCTTGAACAAAGTTTCATGTCGAAGTAAAGTGGAAATAAACAAAAGGTAATTAATTATTGCAGGAATAATTAATTATTGGAGAGATAATTAATTATTACAGGGAGAAACAAAGTGGAGTAAACAAAAGATAACATGTTGCATGAAGGGATAATTAATTATTGAAGGAATAATTAATTATTGAATAGATAATTAATTATTATAGGGAAAATCAAAGTGGATTAAACAGAAGATAATAGGTTGCATGTGAATTGCATGCCATCATGAGTTGAATGTCATTAACAATTTTTCCTATATAACACATAGACGAGTTGAATGTCAAGTTGCAGCTTGTAAATAGAGTGTTGAAGCCTCCTTTGAGTTGTAGCTAGAGAAATAGAGATTTGGTGCTTCCAATGAATGTACTCTTTGAAAAATAAGAAAAACATTCCGTGGATTTTTCCCGCATTGGGTTTCCACGTAAAAACTTCCATGTACTGTGTTTATGTGTTGTTTATGCATTGGTTTATGGTATTGATGCTATATTGAATATCATTGAAGAGTTATATTGTGGTTAAATAAAGACAAGTACTAATACTGATTCACCCCTCCCCCCCTCAGTATTCAAACACCTTTGTCTTCCAGAGTCTGATGCTTCTGTTAATTCATTGGTATTGACTATTCTCTTCACGAATGGGGAGCTCGACGTGAATTTTCTAGGAAATGGCTCATGTCGAGCAAATATAGTTTTTCCATTTGGAGATTCTCGACCATTGACATTTCATCTGAGAGAAAAACACAATGGTATCTACCATATGAGGTGTGTCCATTTTTGTATAGGGAGATTATTCATTGGTCTTATTGACAACGAATAAACATTAACATTTTAATAGAGTAGAAACAAGAGCATCAGACATAGACTAATTAAGCTTCACGAGGTGGATGTCCTCCAATGGAGATTATCCTTCCTTATTTAGTTGGAAACGATGCTATCATCTACCATATTTCAGATAATTCTAAGTTCTCAGGTTAAGAGTTATTATTGTACAATTCGGTATTTTCCATGTAAAATGGGTTTGGCTTCTCTCCTCCGATTAGCATGAGGCACAACATATGTAAAAAGTATGTACAACAAGTGAAGGTTGAAAAATAAAGGTGGTTTCCCTCCTCTTTGTAACTCTAAACCTAATCATGCTCCAACCATGAAATTGCATTTTCCTCCAAGTTCAATTGGATGAAAATGTAGACAAAATTTCACTATCGTTATTTCTCATTCCTTGGTTCCTCAATGCCTCTTCCCTATTTCAAATTCATTAGTTCCTCAATGTTTTTTCTGGTATCATTTGATTTGATTTAATGTAGAGGCCAATATCATAAGTTTTAGCTCCACTACAAGTGTAGTTGAAAGTAATCAAGCATTAGAGTTTTCTTGATAATAAATATTTTGCTTCAAAGGTATGTCACCTTCTCCATACTTGGATGCATTTAGAGAGGACTATGGTATGAGTAGAGGAAAACCCTTATAACGAAGCAAGGATTTATACATTTATAATACAAACATGGGGTAGCTGGGGTGAATAGTTCACAATGCAAATGAACATGCTTGTGCAACCTGTTCAGAGACAAATATTCATTTTTTTGTTTTTGGTGCTTAGCTTTTGGAAAGAAGACCGAGTGGCTTTTTGGAGAACTGGAGAAGACACTTTCATATTGAAGATAAAATCCACTCCAGAATAAAGGTATACTTACAAATATCAGCTTTGTAAGTTTACTTGTATTTTTTCTGGTAAATGGGTGCATTTTCGGTAGAAGCCGACACCCTCCATTTGTTGTTTTCATTTTTTACTCTGATTGTTAAAGGGTGTAGTTGCAAGAAACCATGTGAGGTATGAGCTATGGATCAAATTGATGAACTATTAGAGTTACTGAACACTCTAATACTCTCTTTTGTGGAAAATACGGTCACAACTGACATAGAGACTGTCGCCAATGTTCTAACCTATTTAAAAGATTCACAGGACAAAATCAAATTTCTCCAACTTGAATCAAAACTCCAACAAGAAGAAATACAACAAAGGAATATTTGACATTTTGAACTATTCCATGTTCAGAACAATCATATTTTCGAAGAAAATGATGATGATGATCCAGAGAAACAACCAATACAAAAAAAACTCAGTGAACCAACTTCAAATTCAAGTGCATATGAAGATCAACTTCCTCTTTCCAAGCCAATCATCAGACCTTGGAAATAAATCAGGCACAACAAGCATAAAACATGTATTAGATATGAAAAGGAAGTGACCTTTCATATTCTGGATTATACCAAACCAATTCAGTTCTAGAGTGTTGGACTGCTGCAAGAAATTTCATATTCACCTGCTCTAGTTGAAGAGCAGATTTCAATATGACAACATTATCAACGAGTTGGCCACATGGAAGATCAATGTTTCGATATTCATCCTTGTGAGAATTTTGGAAAGAAAAATCATCCTTCATATAGGTGTTCCAAACGCAAGACAATTGCGAGAGTAAAGAACCACTATGGGTGGATGAATGATTGACGATGGTCATCAATAACCAATAAGATATCTCAATCATACCATAGAATTTACTCTCGAGTATCGATGCATCTTGTAGTGAAAGGATTTTCTTCTTCTCATCTTGTACCTTGTTATCACTCCAATATTCGCTCTAGATTGCAGATCAAGTGAGCTTGGTAACTTAATCAAATGTTTTAAATAAAGGTATAAAATGGATCAAGTTGAATGACTTGGCTATAAAATCAGTCACTTCAGATACACATGAATACACTTAGACAGATAGGGACTTCAACTATAATATTCAGATAGTGTTTTAAAGATGAAAATGGATGAAGAATACTAATTATGCCACTTGAATCACACATAATGGCATATATGATTGGCTAGCTATAACAAGTAAAATACTTGTGATTCTAGTTTACCAATGCAAAGATAAGATGACAGTTATTAGTCATTGAATAAACATAGAAAAATGAACATGTATTCGCTCATAGGTATAGAATAGAAATAAAGATGAAGTTTGAATTAATACAGTGAAAGAAACTTATATTACAATATGTATTCAAAATGTCTTTCAATACCAGAGTCTAGTCAAATCTCCAAAGTCAATCCCTTTACAACATAAACTCCATGAGATAAATAGACTTTACAATACTTAACTAAAATCCTCTAAACATGGATCGAATAGCTACGCATTTTCTTAGATATGATCAGTTTACAAAAGATTAGGATCTAGATCCTATTTCTATGGGATTAAACCTTCATCCTTAAACTAAGTCTTTGACAACTTCAGAGGCTTTGCTGGAGGATAATATAGATCTTCTAGAATCATTAGCAACATCTAGGCTTTGAGTCACCTATTCTTTGACAAAAAAGGAGTCCAAATGTGACTTTTCTTGTTGCTCATTGAACATGGACAAGTTTGTAGTAGGTTGTATAGAAAACAGACAATTGGCGCTACAAACTTCTGTAGGTGACTGTATTTACCAAAATACATCACCACTTCTTTAAAAATGTCTTGAAAACCGGAAGGCTACTTCAACTGAGCGCATACATTAATATTTATTGAGATTACTCAAACTTCATCTCAATAATAATGCATGTATAACTTCCTTTCACAATATAGATCAAATGACCATTCATAAGACTTCGAATTTTTGAGCAAGTACATTAGGGATAGTTGCAAACATAGTTTTAATTGGAACTATACAGACATGCCTCTCCTTTTATATAGTGTTGATTATTCCATATCTAATATGTAGATATATTTAACCATTAGAATATTATGGCAACACCTATAAGATAACCATACTCACCATTGACTTGCTGGCCAATCAAAACTTGTTGTAACAAAAAAGAGTATGCAGGGTATGTAGATTACTATGAATTAATTGCTTGCTAAGATCCTCATATGTCAATACACACTTCTGGAAAGAGTCTGAACCTATACCTTCATAAGGACACTCCAAATACATTCTTTGTATACTGCTGGAACCAAACTAGAACTTGTGATGAGGAAGGAAGAAAAAATGCTATGTTCATAAATCCGAGAGAAAACTTTTAGCTAGTAAGAAGATCATGATATAATAGGTACATCATTAAGCCATGTACGTTGATGATTTGATTCCAAAATGTATGTAATCTCATTGACCATCAAAATACACCATCAATCATCAACCAAAAATCTTAAGTAGAAATCATCTTTGACCAAAGCTCTTCCATGTGGAAAACAAAAGAGTTTTGTAACGCAGATAGTGTAAAAAGGCAGTTTGCGCTACAAAATTGTGAGGAGAGGAGTTTTGTTTTAGACAAGGTCTCATAATGATTAAATAGGACAAATGAGGGGAATAATGATTTTTCTTGGATGTAGGACCCACTCCTAGGCTTAAGATAAATCAAACTGAGACACTTTTCAATATGAGAATATTGGCTAAGTGAACCTTGAAGACTACTAGTCACCCTTTCAATACAACTGACATGACCAAACTTTGGTGAAAATATTGACTTGAGAGAATGACTTTCTAGGAGCTAACATCTGGCTCCAACTCGGATGGAAACTTCCCTGTAAGGTTTCCAAGAACCTAGTAGTTCCAGTCGCCTTGTCCATTGGGCTATGGAGTCATCATGCGTGTGCAAACAATCCCCTGCAAAAATTCAAGATTTGATATTCACTTCTATCATCCCCTGATATACTGAAAACAACTCTTCTTTATTCATTGAAATCTGAAAACCTTCATACTACAAACCAACTGAAAAATGAAAACAAATGCTCAACTACTGAGCTTATTCATGTACATTCATACACTAATCAACTGTATTACTACTGGCTCAAGTGAAGTCATGTTTCCAATGTAACCATACAAGTAAACTTATGACTAAAAGGCTTCCTTTTATGCCATTGATTATAAGATAATAATAAAAGCATAGCATTGACCATAAAAACTCTTTTAGGATATCACACTCACTGTCAAATGCAAGTGACATGATAAAATATGAAAACTTAAGAGAGTCTGAGAGATAAGACTCAAGTAAGGTTGCCATAGGATCTTCAAAACCATGATCACCATCATACATATTTAAAATCATTGGTTGCTCATGTATGCCTTCCCCTTTTCTATATCCCCGTGACTTAGATCCATCACTATGATGTGCTGGCCCATTACAACTGAGAATTTCCGAGAGAAAAAAAAGAGATATGTTCTTGATCTTCTACATCACTGTCTCCATAATGATCAAATGAAGGATGAGTCTTAAAAAATATATCATAAGAGAATTGTTGATTACTCTCCCCAACAATAATATCTTTAAAATATGTATCAAAACTAAGGAGATTTTCATTGGAATTTTGAACAAAAGACTCATAACTATCATCAACCATAGCATAATTACATTGTTGATCATATCCTTGCTGAAAATTAGAACTAGATGAGATTCCATTAGTCAACAAGCCTTCATAAACTTTAAAATCTTCCTCGTCATCACTATATTTTTCAAATATGGGAACATCAGGATAAAATCCTAATGGCAGAGATGAATATTTCTACATATAATCATCAACAATATGATTTTGAAACATATTTGAAATATCATCACCTTCTTCCTCATCATTATCATTCTTCTCATCTAGATTTGAATCAACAGGTTCATCTAAAGCATCCTCAATAATGCAATCATCAATATTATCATCATTTATATATGGTATATCTTCTTCTTGGGAAGTAGCAATAGAAATAATTCCATCCTCATCTATATCTTCATTAATATATTCACTTTTATCCTCACTACTATAAGAAACCACATGTTGAATATTTGAATGAAACTCCTCACAACAATGCTCAAAAAGAAATTCCTGAGAAAAATACATTTCACATCGATGATGGAATGCTATATGAAATTATTTTAAAGAAGATATGATAGAAGGAGGTAAGGATCAGTCCCATTCACGAGCATCCCCTTCCAATGAATACATAAACATATTCATGAGCACATCTTCATCATGTATATTTAACGAAACCATACATTGATGAAATCTGATGAGGTGATTTGAAGGATTATCCTCTTTCCTTTCTCTGAATATTGGAAGGTAGTCTCCCCAAATATCCATAAGGGGTACTGGATGTGGGAAACCAGGGACTATAGAAAAGTTAAGAGGTAAAAACCTCCTAGCCAAAAGAGAAACAAATACCTTTGACATTTGAATATTGTGGAGTCACCATTTAATTTGTCCTTCATGGAGTCGCCAGATAGAATATTACAACCAATATAATGCTCAACCTTTGTCTATCATCAAAAGTTGGGACTATGTCGTCTCCCAGGGAAGCTTGCTTCAAACTCCTCTCCCCGACAACGACGCCAATTTGTTATCACTCTAAGAGTCACTCTAGGTTGTAGATCAAGTGAGCTTGGTAACTTAATCAAATGTTTCAAATAAAGGTATAAAATGGATCAAGTTTAATGACTTGGATATAAACTCTCTCACTTCATATACACATGAATACACTGAGACAGATAGGGCCTTCAAATATAATATTCAGATAATTTTTTAAAGATGAAAATAGATGAAGAATACTAATTATACCAGTTGAATCACACACACAATGGCATATATGATTGGCTAGCTATAACAAGTAAAATACTTGTGATTCTATTTTACCAATGCAAAGATAAGATGACAGTTATCAGTCATTGAATAAACATAGAAAAATGAACATGTATTAACTCATAGGTACATAATAGAAAGAAAGATGAAGTCTGAATAAATACAGTGAAAGAAACTTATATTCCAATATGTATTCAAAATGTCTTTCAATACTAGAGTCTAGTCAAATCTCCAAAGTC
>JZKD02S0005538.1:15607-27247 GCA_000966675.3 Picea glauca
TTCATAGGTTAAAGATAGTTTCTTGCTTTCATAGATCAGAAGATAGTTTTATTTGTTGTTGTAGGAAAGATAGTCTTTTGCTTTGATAGGTTAAAGAGCAGTTTGTTTATCATAGATTAAAGGTTAGTTTTTAGTCCTTCTTGCTTTCAATTAAATAGATTTCATTTTCTGAATTAGAAATAGTTTTGAAGTTTGAATTAAGAATATAGTTCACTTACCTCTTAGGTTAGATAGTTGTTCGATGAGAAGTTTTAATTAGATTACTTGCAGAAGAAGTTATCTTAGGGTAGTTAGTTGTTCACTTGCTTTAATAGGTTACTTGCTTACTTGTCTATTCTTGCTTTAATAGTATAGTTGTTTATTTACTTTCTTTCATAGGATAGTTGCTCATTGAATTTAGGTAAGCAAGTTAAAGTAGTTTGATTTTGTTATTTGCTTATTGTTATGCTTAAAATAGTTTTCTTTTGCTTATTGCTTATTGTTGAACTAGTTTGCTTCAAATAGGGTTTTCACTTGTCTTCTTAGAACTATCCATCGATCCTTGATCCAAAATTACTTAGGTTACATAGTTTAAAATTGCTTAGTAGGGTTTTCTCATTAGATAGATTTGCTTGAATAGATTAGCCTTAGATAGCCACTTCCTTAGTTAGACTATACTACTATCATCCCTTCTACCTTTGGCATATATTTTTCTACAACTCTAAGTTTACTTACCTCGGGTTGACAATTTAATTGAGGGTTTTTAGTGTGTTTTTAGTGCATATAGAACACCCATCATTTTGGCGTCGTTTCCGGGGAGTTGTCTCAAGGTAAGAAGTACTTAGGAAATAGATCATTCCTACACCTTAGCATTAGATTGGTGGCGGGGGGACTTTAAGACAAGAGGTAAGAACCTATGCATCTATTATTGCAGGCTCCCCCAAACCCAATGGTAGTTTTTATTTTATTTTTTTGTTTTCTTTCATGAATAGACCTAGAGATCCAAAAGCTAGATACATTAAATCTAAATCAGACCTTTCAACCAAGGCTCCTTCCAACCTTTTTGGGGGAAGGGACGTTCCACTTATAAAATCTGCAGACCGATACCGAAAAACAGGAGCTATCTCAACTCAAAGAGCTAAAATAATCTCTTAAGAGACTAACACAAGGAGCACTATAGAACAAGAAATTGAAGCATCAATCATATTGGCATAGGAGGCAAGACCACTTGAGCCTTCCACAAAACCAAACAATACAACCTTTTCTTTTACACCACCACCAGGAGATCCTAATTTTGAAGACATCATAGACCCTGAACAGGTGAATCTTTTGTTTGGTAGTTCAACCAATATAATTATCTCTCAAACTGACAAAGAAACCTTGGCACCAATAGTCTCAACCGGCTCGAGTAGAGTCCCAGATATCCAATCAGTAGGAAGACCTTTCCATCAAAGGGAAACCTTGTTCTCTTCAAAGATAAAACCACCTAGGTACTCTCTTTTTGGAAACCAAGCCAATATGGATGATCAGGAGGACCATAACAATGTAAGACATGGGGAGGAAGAAGAAACTGGAAACCAAACCGAAACTACCTTTGGGATTCCAATTTTGGACACCACTCCCAATGTCAACATGAAGAATATTCCTCTCTCAGCACTGCCTACCTTTTATGGTAAAAATAGTGAAGATCCAGACACCTTCCTTTTTGAATTTGACATCTTGTGCAGGAGCTACAACTACGTACAAGATTCCCATAAATTAAAACTCTTTCCTGCCACCCTCAAATACTCTGCACTAAGATGGTTCATGGGGTTGGGAGAATCTAGTATTAGGTCTTGGGAAGCCATGAAAGACATCGTTCTTAAAACGTACCCACACTACTGCAAGACCAAAGAGTCTCGTAATGACATCTTTAAAATACAACAGTTAGAAGACGAGACCCTCGAACATTATATGAAAATATTTGGTTATATCTCCTAGAAGTCAAAATACCATGATCTCCTAGAGGATGCAATTAGGGCTCTTTTCCTTAACAGAATTTCAGAATAATACCTAGAGATGCTTAACCTAATGGCATTAGGTGAAATCTCTCATAAACCATTTGTTGAAATATGTGAAATGTGTAAACATTACTCAAGGAGTAGAGCCAAACAGGGAATAATGTTCGGGACCCTTACAATAAAAACTTAAAACCAATTAGTTCAGGTGGTATCACGAGAGAAGAGATATGGAACCTTTTAGAAAACTTCAAAACAAACATCTTAAGCACAATAGATTCCCAGTTGGATACTCTTAAAATCAAAAAGAAATAGGAGGAGGAAAATGCAGCAATGAGCATATATTGCCCAAGATGCAGGAGGAAGCATTCCTCAAGGGAAAGCCCATTAGATAAAATTTCAGTTTGTGGATTCTGTATAGAAGACCATGTGACTGAAAAATGTCCATCATTGCCCAATTTATTAGCCATGTATAGGAATGGAGATCATGGGGAGTCTTCTTATGCACCTAGGAGGACATGGAAGCCTAGGAACCAACCCACATACCCAGATCTACAATCGCAAGTTCCACCCTATTATCAACAAAAAAAATAGTGGAACTCGCCAAGTTGGAAAAACTGGTCTACTCAGTACCAACATCCTTGGTTTCAAGGATGGAGAGGAGGACATAAACAAGGAATCCCTCAAGCTCCACCTATCCCGATGTCCAACCACCCTTATCCTTAGTTCCCACCAAACACTCTGGAACTTCTGCCAAGTTTTTTTCCACCACCTTTACCTCCTATTCCACAACAACAGCTGCTACAATATCAAAATGAAAGATCCCCAAGACCAACGCTATTATCGACACAACCAGTGTCGAATCCCAGTAATAATCCCCCTCAACCTCTTCACAATGTTGAGATGCAGGCCTTCCCGACATATGTTATTCATGTTCCATTACATAAAATTCAACTAAGATCGAGAAAAGTTTTGGAGAGGTAGAGACCTTTAGTAGTCATCCAGGAAGAAGAAGAAGAAGACACCACCAAACAACCCACGGTTGACACTAGGTGGGAAGATTTTATTATCCCAAAGAATCAAGAACCCAAGCTTCCCCAAAATGAACCTTCACAAGTTACGAAGGTCCCTCCTCATCCAGACCGATTGGTAATCGAGAAACCTACCACCTGACTGGAATTTGACATTTGAACGAATTGAAAAATATTTATGTCAATATTCCCCTGCTTCAATCCATTAAATACATTCCAATCTATAGTAAGGTAGTCAAATAATTGTGTATTAAGAAGCCAGGTAGAAAGAAAAAGGACCCTCCTATGGTACATTTGGTAGGAGGAATTTCTGAGTACATATCAGAGAAGCCAAAACTAGCAAAGAATGGGAACCCAGGAAACCCCATAGTGACCATAACTATTAATGAGGTCTCCATTGGAAACAATCTCATAGACCTAGGGGCAGTCATCAATGTTATGACCGCTACTAACTTGGAACAATTACAGTTACAACCTCTTCTTCAGCCTTCCCCAACCATTTTGGAATTAACAGATAAGACTAGGGTTATACCTGAAGGAATTTTAGATGATATTATGGTTACTTTAGCCTCGTGGAAGTACCCAATAGATTTTCTTGTCATTCACTCAAAGGATCCTGCCAAAGGCCATCCCGTCATTTTGGGAAGACCTTGGCTAGCCACAGTCAATGCATTTATTGGCTGTAGAGAAGGATAAATGACCATCTCGAATGGTCTCTCTATCCAGAATATCACCATTTACCGTCCAGCTCAACCTATTATGGAGAATCTATGGTGGCTTGAATTTCCATACGAGAACAAGGACTGGGAAGAACCCATATTTCCAAGTGACCATGCATGGGCACTTTATGATGCAGGAGCATCTCTCCACGTCAACCAGCTAGCCAGCCAGCCACGTCAAGAGCGTATGCATTCAAAGTTGAAGAGAGAGGCGCAGCCTCATTTGAATTTGAAATTGAATGTAATGAATGTTTTAAGCTGGTGAGCTGTAGAGTCGTGCCTTTGTGCAGGCATTAGGTAGATCGTCCTTTAATGTGTGTAATGGCTGAGATCTAGATCCGATAGCAGACTAGACAGCCCATTCAATGTAATTGAATAGGGTAGGTAGATTGGAGGGAAGAGCTCGAAGAGCCCCCTCAGGTAAAAGAGATTTTTGTATCTCATTTTGGTAGTAAGTCAAGGTAGAGAGGAGAAGAGCCAGAGAGAGCTCAAGAACACCTTGTAATTACAGGCATTTTCCATTTTAATACAAAGAGAATTTTTTCCTGCATTATTCTGTGTTATGTGGATGTCTGTGTGTGTTCTTTATGTATGTTGTAGATGTATGTTATGTGGATGCATTCTGCAGGAGTTGTTTGATTTCCAGGGTTGAAGGTCTTTGAGGCTTCACACCAGGAGAGTGTGACAGAACGATGTGGGTTCTGATAGCCGTGCACATAGGTGCATTTCTGAACACTGCAGCCGTCGAATCGGACAGGAGCTGCACGAGGGTTACCATCGGGATCCCAGCCATCGACATATCGGGATTCTCTAGGTTGAGAAAGTTGAGACACTTCAAGTCTCGAAACACCAGGAAGATATGGACTGTCTGTTAGTGGAGACACGTGGCGGAGATCGAGGCATTGGGAGTTGGGATATCGACATTCCCATGAACATGAGATCGGGTAAGTCCACTTTGAGAACCCCGGCAAAATCTTAGCCGTCGGTTGGGGAGACAGGTGTCAGAAATCCATAGAGAGTCGGGATATTCGGCATTGGGAGATTGGAGTTCCTGAGGACGTGAGATTCGGGACATCAGAAGTCTCAAAGTCCTGAGAGTAAATCAGGACCGTCCATCCTCGGAGGACACGTGGAAGCAACCGGAGACATCGTGAAAAGTCCCGAAAAGGAGGTCGTCCATCGGTGTTTGGGTCATCGGGATATCGGGGATCCTGGTGACAAGGTGTTTGTGCATTTTGGAATCATGAACCCCGGAACCTCGATGAGTGGGAGCCAGCTGTCAGCATATCAGAGAAGTGGGAAGCTCCGTTGTGTGGGGGCCAGCTGTTGGTATAGCGGGGAGTCAAGATTCGAGTAATCAGGAATCACGTGGGCATATGCATTTTGGCATTGGAAACCCCGAAACCCCGAAGACTGAGGTCATGGGGATGGTGGTCATATTGGCCAGGAGTCTAGCCAGGAGGGCTAACGCGTAGAGAGCGTGTTGGGATTCGAGGAATCGTGAGTCCTAAGGACGTTTGCATTTTGGCATTGAAAAGTCTGAAACCCATATGGGGAACAAGACTACGGTCTCTTGAGCTAGGGGTCACGTGGACCAGGAGCTTATCCTGGAGGGCTAACGAGGATTGGAAAGCATCGAGAAATTTAAGTCCAAAACCCCGATAGAAAGGTATAGGGTTGCGGTCTTGTGAGCATGGTCATGTGGACCAAAGGGCATAGCCAGGGGGGGCTAAGGCCGGGTAAAGAGCTCATCGGTGATCGAGGAGTCGAGAGTACAGGAACTTTTGACAGCGGAAAGGATGAAACCCCGAAAACCCCAAAATTAAGATCGGGAAAAGTCACAGGTGCGTGCAGAGGCCGTGACAGGGTGAAGAAAGGACCTGTGGACCGGGTTTTTCACAGGGATTCCATTGGGAGTCCAAAGAGCTACTTCGGCTCGTATGAGAATTTGAACGATCCTTAAGACCGGGAAGTTAGGCGCAGAGACCCTGCGAGGTATGTAGGAGTGTATTCATGCCATCAAGTTTGGTATCAGAGCCTGAATCTTGCTTGTATATTTCAGGTAGGAAGAGGCAGGAAGAGGTAAGGAGCACTCTGGTACACATCAAGTGGTATCAGAGTGGGAAATTCACTTGTATATTTCAGGTCAAGCGAGAAGGAAGAAGACAGAGTGCTGGAGAATCTGTGGCGATTGTTTGCAGGTAGGCAGCAATCGAGAAGACAGTCAGGGAGACTGTAGGAAGATGAAGCTGGTATAACTCTTAGTGCGGAGTGACAGCAGCAGGTTTTCTAGGAGAGAGAACAAAGACATCAAGATGTCTACTGAAGGGTGTAGGTATGCTGGAAGGAGAACCTCATAGCTATGGAGCCAAGAGGACATGGATGAAGAGCTCGCATATGTAAAGAGAGAAATAGCGAGGCTCGAATTGAAGCTGTGGCAGGATAAGAAGACGGTTCAGGTATGCAAACCAGAGAGTGGGGAAAGTCTCGATGATTTGGAAAATGAATTGGGATCAACTAAAGATCTCAAGCACTACCAGGAGGGAAGAGATGAAATTCCATATTTCCAGGTGAGCAACGGGTTGAGATCACTGCGGGATCTCAAAGACTGTCAGGAGGACAACCAGGGAATTTCACATTGCCAGCAGGGCAATGAGATGAGGTCACTGCGGGATCTCACAGACTGTCAGGAGGGCAGCAAAAGGTTTCCAGTTTTCCAGGTGGGCAAGGAAACAAAGATGGAGTTAGTTGATTCCACAGACTGCCAGGAGGGCAATGGAAGCGTCTCATACTGCCAGGTGGGAAGAGATGAGAATTTGAGACTATCTGAAAGTCTCATGGACTCGGAAGAGAGTTAAATTCAGCAGGGGTTGCTGATAAATATGGGATCGGTTGATCTCATAGTCTGCCAGGAGGGCAGCGGAAGCATCCCATATTTCCAGGTGGGCAGGGATGAGAAGATGAGACTATCTGTGGGTCTCATAAACTCATAAGTGAGTTGGACTCAGCCAAGGGAGCTGACAAAGCAGGTGAGTTCAGAGATGAATTTATATCAGCAGGTGCAGCTGACAAAAGAGGAGGAAGATCAGGATGATATTATGATGATTGGGGGAATTGGAGTATTCCTACCATGTGCCTAGGAGGAGTCAGAAATCGGTGTTGTGGATGGTGCAGCAGCAGAACAGTCAGCTGAAACTGTCCAAGAAGAATTGGAGCAGACTTTGGAAGCTGCCCAAGCAGAAGAAGCAGAAGCAGGAACAGATGAAGAAAGTGAGCATTCTGAGGAGTGGCTCAATGACTTCAGCCAAGAAGCTAAGGAATTTTTAGCGTTGAACCTTACAGCCGAAGGAACAAACGAAGAGGATGATGAGCATTCTGAGGAATGGCTCAATATTTTCAGCCAGGAAGCTGAAAAGACTGTAACATGGGAGGTTGTAGAAGTAGAGGAAGAAGAGGCAGACATCATTTGTTTTGTTGATCTATGGGAACAGGTTGAATCCCTGGAAGAGAGGGTGAAAGTGCAGAGCGTGCACATCCAACAGGTGAAGTTGGGAACTGATGAAGGAGGCATGGGAGATCATGGTGATCTTCTCATGTGCAAAAAAAATTTGCAGCTGACGAGACTGCAAGAACAGGGCCAACCAATAGAGAAGCTAGATGCAGTGATCGAGGAGACCATGGAGCTGATGTTGAGGTCAACAAAGACTTCCAGCAAGGAGCAACTGAGAAAAAGGAAGGAAGTAGCAATAGCACCACAGAAGCAACAACAGCAAGTTGGAGCAAATGAACAGCTCCAAAGGATGATTTGGGATCCAAGAGGATTCCAACCGCTTAGAGGGGAAGCGCATGAGTAGGAGCTTATGATTTTGTAGCTAAGGAGTTTGATGCAGGAGCATCTATCCACGTCAACCATCTAGCCAGCCAGCCACGTTGAGAGCGTATGCATTCAAAGATGAAGAGAGAGGCACAGCCTCATTTGAATTTGAAATTGAATGTAATTAATATTTTAAGCTGGTGAGTTGTAGAGCCGTGCCTTTGAGAAAGCATTAGGTAGATCGGCCTTTAATGTGTGTAATGGCTGAGATCTAGATCCGATAGCGAACTAGACATCCCATTCAATGTAATTGAATAGGGTAGGTAGATTGGAGGGAAGAGCTCAAAGAGCCCCCTCAGGTAAAAGAGATTTTTGTATCTCATTTTGGTAGTAAGTCAAGGTAGAGAGGAGAAGAGCCAGAGAGAGCTCGAGAACACCTTGTAATTATAGGCATTTGCCATTTTAATACAAAGAGCAGTTTTTCCTTCATTATTTTGTGTTATGTGAATGTCTATGTGTGTTCTTTATGTATGTTGTAGATGTATGTTATTTGGATGCATTCTGCAGGAGTTGTTTGATTTCCAGGGTTGAAGGTCTTTGAGGCTTCACACCAGGAGAGTGTGATAGAACGCCACGGGTTCTGATAGCCGTGCACAGAGGTGCATTTCTGAACACTGCGGGTTCAGACAAAGACGTGTTGCGGCACAAGGACTGGAGTCAACAACTCAGAGAAAGACCTCAAGGTTGTTGAATACCTTGGAGGCAAGGCTGTGTATGAGGAACACAGTTGCAGACAGAATTCTGCTGTGAATTCTGTAGAACTCTGCCAAGTGGGCATTGAGCATATGCACAGTGGTGCTGAGGAAGAACTCTGTTGTGAGTTTAGGAAGAAATAGAATCACTGAGGATTATGTGAAGCTCTGCCAGGTGGGCATTGAGCAGGTGCAAAGGGTGCACAGAAGGGGACATAACTGTTGGAAGTTCTAGAAGAAGACACTCTGCCAGGTGGGCATTGAGTGGGTGTGCAGGCAGGCACAGGAAGGAGAGAAGAGAACTCTTTGAGTTCTAGAATTTGAGGAAAAATCCATTTAGGGATCTTGACAGGGTTGTTGAACACCCTGAAAGACTCAGCAATCAGGTTGCTTGAGTAGAGACACTGCCAGGAGGGCATTATATTCTTCATCTCCAGGAGAAGAAAGAAAGATAAAATCCCTTAGGGGTTTGAGTGTTTGAGAAGCTCAGGAGAGACAGCGTGGTCTATGTGCGAAGGCTCTACAGGAGGTAGAGGTCAAATCTTCAAAGATTTGAAGAAAATCTCAGGAGGAACAGCGTCGTGGAGAACGCAAGCGAGGCTTAAAGCTGAGGAGCTCGCAGGGGAAAAAGAGCACAAAGGTTGAGGCCTTTGAGAACTTGGAAATTCTTCCAAGTCTGGAACTAAGCATGCAGGGAGCTCAGGAGGAGAAATAGCAGTCGTCGGATTGGCAGGAGAATGAGAGATCTGGACCGTTGGTTTTCATGTCCAGGAAGGTGTCAGGAGAAGCGCACAGAAGGAAGAGACCATCAGTCGTCGGATCTCACTCAGATACCCGTCAGTCGTTGGATCGGGAGAAGATGATCATATTTTAGCCTCTGGAGTAAGCGCCCAGAAGAAGGATCTGGGCCATCATATCTGGAGTAGGTACCCATCAGCCGTCGGATCGGACAGGAGTTGCACGAGGGTTACCATTGAGATTCCAGCCATCGGCATATCGGGATTCTCGAGGTCGAGAAAGTCGAGACACTTCAAGTCTCGAAACACCGGGAAGATCTGGATTGTCCGTTAGTGGAGACACATGGCGGAGATCGAGGCATCGGGAGTTGAGATATTGGCATTCCCGTGAACATAAGATCAGGTAAGTCCACTTTGAAAACCCCGGCAAAATCTTAGCCATCCGTTGGGGAGACAGGTGTCAGAAATCCATAGAGAGTCGAGATATTCAGCATCGGGAGATTGGAGTTCCTGAGGACGTGAGATTCGGGACATCAGAAGTCTCGAAGTCCCGAGAGTAAATCAGGACCGTCCATCTTGGGAGGACACGTGGAAGCAACCGGAGCCATCGGGAAAAGTCCCGACAAGGAGGTTGTCCATCGGTGTTTGGGTCATCGGGATATCGGGGATCCTGGTGACAAGGTGTTTGTGCATTTTGGAATCACGAACCCTGGAACCTCGATGAGTGGGAGCCAGCTGTCAGCATATCAGAGAAGTGGGAAGCTTCGTTGTGTGGGGTTCAGCTGTCGGTATAGCGGGGAGTCGGGATTCAAGGAATCGAGAATCCCGTGGGAATATGCATTTTGGCATTGGAAACCCCGAAACCCCAACGAGGGATAAGACTGAGGTCACGGGGATGGTGGTCATATTGGCCAGGAGTCTAGCCAGTAGGGCTAACACGTAGAGAGCACGTCGGGATTCAAGGAATCGTGAGTCTTGAGGATGTTTGCATTTTGGCATTGAAAAGTATGAAACCCTGATGGGGAACAAGGCTACGGTCTTGTGAGATATGGGTCACGTGGACCAGGGGCTTAGCTTGGAGGGATAACGGGGATTGGAAAGCATCAGGAAATTTAAGTCCAAAACCCCGATAGAAAGGTATAGGGTTGCGGTCTTGTGAGCACGGTCGTGTGGACCAAAGAGCATAGCCAGGAGGGGCTAAGGCTGGGTAAAGAGCTCATTGGTGATCGAGGAGTCGAGAGTACAGGAAATATTGATAGCGGAAAGGAAGAAACCCCGAAAACCCTAAAATTAAGATCGGGAAAAGTCACAGGTGCGTGCAGAGGCCGTGATAGGGTGAAGAAAGGACCTGTTGATCGGGTTTTTCACAGGGATTCCATTGGGAGTCCAAAGAGCTACTTCGGCTCGTATGAGAATTTGAATGATCCTTAAGACTGGGAGGTCAGGCGCAGAGACCCTGCGGGGTATGTAGGAGTGTAGTCGCGCCATCGATTTAGGAGAACACAAAAGAAAATGTGCTAAACTAGTTCATTTATGTTATCACATGTGTGGATTGTCCACAATCTTTTCCCCAATTTGAGTACATATTTGGGGAATAATTTCAAGAACAATTAGACTCATCCATTTTTTCTTCGACATCTTTTATTTTCACGATAGATGAGTCTTCCATGTCTTATACTATGCCCTACGAGATTAGTCCAGGGAAATTTTCACATATAAATTCTGGGCTAGATGCAAACCAATAGAAACAATTAGTAGATATCTTTAAAGAACAATCAGGAGCATTTTCCTGGGAATGCACTGACATGAAGGGTATACACCCCGACACATGCATCCATCACATATATACCCAAGGGGAAGTAACACTTTTTAGGCAACCCCAGAGAAGGATGAACCCAAAACTTAAAGATATAGTCAAGGAGGAGATCCAAAAGTTGTTAAATGTCATATTTATTTATCCCATCTTCGACAGTAAGTGGGTATACCTGCTTGTAGTAGTTCCAAAGAAAGTGACTAGAAAATGGAGAATTTGTGTTGATTTCTGGGAACTCAACAAAGACACTCTGAAAGACTACTTTCCTCTCCCCTTAAATTGATGCAATCCGTGGTAGAGGAGCTTTATCATGAAAGAGGTCAACGAAGGAATCCAAATTTTGAAGAAGGTGGATCTTCGGTAAGAACAGAAGGAGGAGTTGGAGGTGGTGGACCTTCAGAACCTTCTTCTCCTTCATCCTCATCATCTAATAATGAAGCAAGTGTACATTCCTCCAAGGATAAGCAAAAAAACTCATCATTCTTCTGATATGTCGTTATTAAAGTTAGATGTAAAGTTTCAATTACCCACTTATGATGGTGAATTAGATGCAGAAAATCTAGATAATTGGGTGAGACAATTAGAAGTATATTGCAGGATACAAAGGATTGTTGATGATGAAAAAAAGATCCAACTTGCAAGGCCAAAAATTGGGAGGCACAACTCTCATATGGTGGGAAATCAAAACTAAGGATGATATCAATAAAAATGGTAAAACAATCTCTTCCTGGAATGACTTTATCACTGCTTTGAAGAAACAATTCTATCCATTAGCTTACATGCAACAAGAAATGATGA
>JZKD02S0005560.1:7759-27246 GCA_000966675.3 Picea glauca
ATATTTCTTTGAGCTTTGTTATATGACTCAACCCTATCTAGGGTTTCCTCATTTAGTGATCTAACTCATTTTGTAATAGAAAAAATTAACCATGTATTTTAAAAAAATCATTTTTTCCAATATCAAATTTTTAATCTAGTAAACATATCATAGTTATAATATATACATGTGTGTGTGTGTGTTATAGTTCATATCGAACATAGAATGAACTATGGGTATCATATTTTATTCTAATGAAATTCAAGAAGTAATCTATGAATGGGGTCTTGGTCAAGCCACTAATAATCAAGTCGAGGTACTTGCATTATACCAAGGATTAAAGCTTCTTGAACCAAGGTGTGTTAATGAATTAATTGTTATTCAATATTCGACGATAATTATTAGACTTATGCATTACTCCACTTCACGAGATTGCAATTTATCAAGAATCATTCAACGAATCCAATAAGAGGCGAGTCACTTTGTATTAATAGTATTATTCCATATTCTCGAAGATAGGAATCACAAGGTCGATTGCTTGGCCAATGTATCTTCTCAACTAGTTTGTGGAACATTGAAGACAAAAGAAGGGGTTTCCATCTCCCCAAGTGGAAAATTGATGAGGTAAATCCATGCTCCATAGTCAGGGTTTTTCTTTTTATTTTAGCCTAGACATGCCTCTTTGAGCCCCTATGTTTGTGCTTGGCTATTTTCTAGAAGCATCCTTTAAGTTTTAATAGAAATTATCAAGTGTCTCGGTGATAGTTCCTTATTCAAACTCGGTTACTCTGCATATTTTGGTAAAGACTTGGTGGTGGAAAGGTGGTGCTTATTGTGAGTAACGAAATTTTGTATAAAGGACCGGAACCGGAGGATTTTGAAGAATTGTTATTATACAATGTGTATAATGGTGTGTCATCAACATGTTGGTTGTTTCCCCCTTTATGAACTCGGTTCATATTCATCAACTTGTTCATCACCAAGAAGCTCTCATTGCAAACAATAGAGCATATATATTCACAGATATAGGGAAAATTCACACCTATGAAGAAAATCACAACAATGAATTGGCAATAATACTAGAAACTTTGCCCCAACAAAATAAGCAAATAAAGGATTTCGAAGTTGAATGCACCACTCTGCATCACCAAGTGCCAAGCCTATCCAAAAGCCCTTAGTTTCTACCTCTATATACAGTGTGTCCATTGTTTAATATGTTGAGAACATTAAGGAAGCAACAGTATATTAAATACCCAAAGAGAAGGATATGGATGGCATGGTATAGGACCCCCAATCATGTCCAATGGAACCAGAGGACACTTCCAACAAGCATGTATTTAAATAGTTTCAAGTCTTCCCATGTTTTTTTAAATTTGATCTATTTTTAGGTATCTTTTTAAGACTTTATACTAGTAGAAATTTTTTGAAATCCTATACGAATGATAGTATTGTCTTTACCATAGTTAGTTTGCAATATTTTAGGCTCTTTTTGAACATCAAATTGTGATACACCTCGTTTTTTAATATTAATATGTTATTCAACAAAGATGCAACACATTTCTAATACAAAAATTAACCATTCTTATTAAAAGAAAAACATAGTCAATATAAACAAAGAAAAAATTATGTCACCTACATAACATTGATAAATTTAAATAAAAAATACTAATTCAAAAAATTTATAATTTAATATTAAAAATTATATTTTAAACTTAATGGTGATGCTCACTCACATCCTAATGTCTATGTATGGATCCTTCCCTAATTACCTTAAAACCAAGTATTGGTAATGATGTGTGTATTCAAAAATTAAAATGAATCATAATGATGTGTTTGATAGGGAATTCCACATAGCATAAATCAAACAATATTGGCATAGTCTAAACGTTCTAGGTTTTTTACTTTTCAACAACTATCATCGGAACCTCACAATGTAATTGTTGGTGAAATCACAATTTTAAATTATTTAAATCACACCTTTGAAAGCATAAATTGATTTAGTTCCCTCAAAAACCCCAAAGAACCCGGAATATATAGTCTCAACCATTGAAATCTACAATTTTCTAAATTTCTGACCAGAGTTTTGGCAAAACTTTTCAGAAAAAAAGTGCTTTAAAAAGGGTCAAAATGTAGAATGTTTAGATACATATTAAAGAAGATAAGTCATTGTTACATCTTGGTGTTACCATCTCTTATCATAAAAGATGATGTCAATGCTAAACCAATTGATTACAACTACAAATTACTTGGATGAGATAATTATATGCACATTGAACCTCAAATAATTTTTATAAATGTCTACATCTTGTAGTAGTTGGTTACAAATGTGGCCAGGGTGAGCATGAACCAATGAAAACTCAAGAATATAAATATCTTCTAGCTAGATTTTGAAGGAATATCTTCCCTTGAGGGTTACAATTTACAATGGTTGAGTGATATGATGGTGTAGGTGCATCTATGGCATGGAAATCTATTCTGCACACCTCATTTATTTTCAGCGGTTTAGATGTTGCTTCCATAATATTTTTGTATATTTTATGTTTTTACAAAGGTTGATACGAAAGTCGGTGTGGAATAAGTTATTGACCATAGAAGAGATAACAACACATAGCACTTGCTATGAAAGGATTTGTGATGATTTGTCATCTTGTGAACCCTCATGTTCATTTGCACCGTGAGGTGTTAAATGTTCACACATTTTTTAGAGTCAAAATTATACAAGTTGCATGTGTATAAGATTTCAAAATGACCACAAAGAATTGTCAAGGGTCAAAAACTTAGGTAATCGCCTTGATGTGTAAGCATTGGAACCACAAGGAAATATGTTGCTTCACCGGGATTAAAGAAATTCCAAAGTATTCCTTATGATTATGCAGATATAAATGGCCAAATGACAAGACTTAACTACTGGCAACGATATAGGTTTGGAATTTGGACACAAGATAAAATCGACTCCACATAGGAAGAAATGAATTGATTTGTTGGTCAACCAAATTGATCGCTATTAGAATGGTTTAATCCATTCAACTTCCAAATATCTATGTATAAAATTATCTACCTATGAATAAGAAAGGTGCCTTTGTCCTCTAAGTAAATCTCCATTAAATGGTTTCAGTGGTGGATAGAGGCACTAGTCATCATTGATGCAACAGTCCAAGCCTTAAGCCTTCGAGTAGTATTTGGTGAGAAGATTTTCGCTCTTGTAGAAGAGGAGGTTCATGAATGAGTGAGGGGGTGAGAAACTTCATAGTACAACTCTATTGAATGTAATAGAAGGCCAAGAGCTTGGCCAATCTGGTTAATAAAATTTGCAGAGTTATCTTGTAGTTTAATTATGCATAATTAATTGTTTGATTATTGTGGTGTATTTTTTTTGGTGGATTGATATTATAGTGACTTATAAAATCACAGTGCCTTTGTTTTGTTTTGTTTTTACTCTGAACTACAGGGAGGTGTATTCCCTCTACATCAAGTGGTGTTATCATAGGTTGATCCTGTGGCGCAGACCCCCTTCCCTCCAAAGGGTTTCTCGACCTCTTGGTCTAGGATCGTTCAAGTCATCGAACTGAATGGCTCGTCGAGCTCCTAATGGGAACCAGTTTAACTTGTCACGGGCCCTTCTTCCTTCTCGGCACAAGTTGTGTGGCAACCACGAACCTTCTCCTTGGCACTCTTCAAATATTAACACCAATGGATGCTAGCTCTCTATGCTAGGCTCCTCCCTTCTTGATGTGACCACACATACGACCATGGGCCAGCTCCCTTCGTGACTCCATACTTTGGAGCTTTCGCGAGCTAATTAGTCCTATTTTCCCAATTTTCGAATCGGTGAATCCTTCAAGACCAAATCTACAGTCCACATTCTCCTCACGCTCGACGGTTGCGATCAAATCATGAGTTCAGGCTTTGTGAGTCCTCTCTTCCCTCAACTCTATACTTCCTGATTTGTGAATCAGCAAAGTGTTTATTTATAGACATGTGTCATGTCTCAATGGACAACCAGGATTGCTTCGACTCCTAGATCTTCAAGTATTCTCTCCTTGACTTTCCTCTTAAGGGTTCTTCCTTCGAAATACGTGGATCTCCACCATGCATCCTCTTAGATCCAACGGTCTAGAATCACTTCACACTTCACCCTTCGCGAAGTTTGAATTTCTCTCCTTGCACCTCTTCCAAAGTCTAAATCCTTGAACTCTCGGATCTGCTTCCACCTGACTACCTGGACAATGGATGATTTTATGGTCTTCGGGACTTCGGAAATTCCTCGAATCCTTTGCACACTTAGTGTACTTTTCCATTTTCAAGACTTAGGCTATTATCGAACTTCTTATGCACTCCTTGCAGAGTTCTACGCAGGCTCTTCTGTGACTTTGCTCGGCTTGAAAACCTTCAAGGATCCTTGTTCCTCTACGTTCTTCAATGAACGTTCTCATACCCTCCTGGTAGTTTCTCTTGCTCCCTCATGAGCTTGTAATATGGAATTTACAGTCTCCTCGGTGCACTCCTTGCGCTCGGCTAATATTTTTGGCAGCTTCTCCCTTAGCCTACATGAGCATCTTAAGGCATCTCCTTTCCTTTGTCGATGCACTCTTACAAATCCTTCCTTCCTCAGAGTATTCATCAACCCTTGGGTTCTCTTAAGGATTCCAACACTTCCAATCATGTTGCTCTAGTATGCTCTCATACATTCTCTATGCCCTCTTGGCAAAGTGTTTCAGAGTATTCAGTAACTCTGGAATGTGTTTCCTCCTACACAATCTTTCTCTCCAAGGTACTTACCACCTTGAAATTTCCTCCCGAGTCTGTGAATTAACCTAGTATGCCCTCCTGGAAGTTTCTCTTCTGACTCCACTAAATTCAGACATGCACGCTTTGTGTCGGCTCATAAATTTTCCTCACTCTATCGCGCACTCCTTTCACTTAGCCTAGATAACCAGACTTAATCCGACACTCACAGATAGAAAATTGTATCTCTATCCCTGCTGACGATTTCTAACGTTCATCTACAATTCAAATGCATACAAATGACATTCAACACAAAATAGCCATTACACAAAAATTGATAACAGGAAAAACTATCATTTTCTATTAATGGCATAATGTTCATTACAATGTGGGAGTCCGAGCTACAACTGAGTCTCGACTCTCTGAGTTTCTCTCCCTATATCCTATGTGTTTCTCCTCCTGGATTACAATGATTTTTCATCAAAAAAATCCAGTCTTTTCTATTGGGCATACAATAGAAAGATTTATACAAGAGGGGCTCAACGAGCTTCCCTCCAAGATAATCTTGTGGTGTCAAATCACCAATCAAAACGCCTATCTAATGGTCAAATTAAAATGATGGAAATCTGCTCCAAATCGGATACAGATCCCTCCTACCGTCAACCACTTAATGGCGACCTTTTCTCCAGCTTCTGTGAAGGCACAACTTGGCTCTTCCAATATGTTGGCATTAATTTTCTTTGATCATGCCTTAGATTCTCAAAGTCAAAGTGAGAGGGTGACGCCTCTCTCTTCCTTGAATGCACAAAACATGTGTCAATAGATTGGCATGTGTTGAGGTGGAGCGATGCTCCTGCATCATACTCCACTGCTACGAAAAATCATGAGCTCTTTCTCATGAGCTTTCCAGCTCGACTGAAATCCTCCTTGATCCCAAACTTTCTCCTGGAGTTGTTTGTCTGCTCCTCTGCCTTGTTGTTGCTGCTCCTGCATCTTTCCTGTGGCTTGTGCAAGATTCTTTCTATCCAGCTTCTCCATTTTGACCGCTTCTTCTGTTGACCCCAACATCATCTTCCTTATATCCTCAATCACCTCATCTAGTTGCTCCATTGGTTGGCTCTTCTTTTGCAGTTTGTCTTGCTGCACTTCTTCCTTTTCAATGGGTAAATCAAATCAATCTCCCAAGTTCTCTTCTTCATCTCTTGTGGCCTTAGATTTCCACTCTGCTACAGATTCCACTCCTGCAGGCTTCTCATTACTGGGATGTTGTTCAACTTCTTCTTCTGATAAATTTTCTCTTGTCAGCTTCTCTTATGTTGGTTCAACTCCAACATCTTCCAGTTGCTCCTCAGCCTAGTATTTGAATGTCTCTTCTACTGTGTGATTCAGCATTGCAGTCATCTCCTGTTCAGTTCCTCGGCTGAAATTTTTGATCAATTCTGTTGAATGCTCTTCTCCTATGATCTGCATGATTTTCCCCTGGCAGTCGTTTTCTGATTCTGGATCGTTCAACCAGTCCTCCAGCATCTCTAACTCTTTCTCACATTGAGTGAGCATATTAACTATATGCTCTTCTTCTTATACTGGGGCATACATCAACATATGCTCCTTCTCCTCTTCTACGACAGTCTCATCTTGTTGCCCCTTTGTCACATCTGCAACATCTGTTCTAGCCTCTCCTCGACCACTTGGTAGGAATATCTTGACTCCTCCAATGATCAGAACGCTCCTCTGATCCTTCTTCGTTGTGATGAAATTTTCCAACTTGTCATCATCTTCATTCACGTGGCTTGCAGTTCTGCATGAATCTGCATGAGTGAGGTATTTCTTCTACCTCCTCTTCATTTTTCATCATCCCCTGATGCAAACTCTCGGCTGAGATCACCTCTTCTCCCTTTCCCTCTTGAAAATTTGGGATGTCTCTTATGCCCTCTTGGCAGTTTATGAGATCCATTGATCCCTTCTCATTGCTCACCTGGCAACCTATGAGACCCCTGCCAGATCTCTTTCCCTCATCACTAAATTTTATATCATACCTCAGCCACCTTTTTAACACATGTTGTTGTCCTCTGACCAACAACTTCCAAATAGGAAATTTAGATATTATCTTCAAGGGCCACTCATACCTCCAGTGCACCTTCACCTCCTATTGCATCTTGAATGCTAGCCTCTCCATCTCTACCCTTATCTTTTTGAGTTCTTTCTCTACTTCAGCTTTGATTTTTTGTTGGTGGTCTTTTGCTCGACCATGTCTATGACCTTCACTAGTGATATTCATGTTCTACTTTACCCTTTGCAAGTATGTTGCTTATTCTGCAACTGGGAGCATCTCTAGCTTCTCCTTTTCCTGAAATCTAAAAACGAAAATTGTGCTCTGATACCACTCCTGGCGCAGACCCCCTTCCCTCCAAAGGGTTGCTCAACCTCCCGGTCTAGGATCGTTCAAGTCATCAAACCGAATGGATCGTTGGGCTCCTAATGGGAACCAGTTTAACTTGTCACAGGCCCTTCTTCCTTCTCGGCGCAGGTTGTGTGGTAACCACGAACCTTCTCCTTATCGCTCTTCAAATATGGACGCTAATGGATGCTAGCTCTCTATGCTAGGCTCATCCCTTCTTGATTTGACCACGGCTACGACTGCGGGCCATCTCCCTTCGTAACTCCGTGCTTCGGAGCTTTCGAGAGCTACTTACTCCCCTTTTCCCAATTTCTGAATCGGTGAATCCTTGAAGACCAAATCTAGGGTCAACATTCTCCTCACACTCGACGGCTACGATCAAATCATGAGTTCAGGCTTCACGAGTCCTCTCTTCCCTAAAATCTATACTTCTCGATTTGTGAATAGCAAAGTGTTGATTTCTCTCCATGTTTCATGTCTCAATGGATGGTCAGGATTGCTTCAGCTCCTAGCTCTTCAAGTATTCTCTCCTTGACTTTCCTCTGAAGGTTTCTTCCTCCGAAATATGCGGATCTCCACCATGCGTCCTCCTAGATCCAATGGTCCAAAATCACTCTACACTTCGCCCTTCGTGAAGTTTGAATTTCTCTCCTTGCAACTCTTCTCAAGTCTGAATCCTTGAACTCTCGGATCTTCTTCCACCTGTCTACCTGTACAATGGATGATTTTACGGTCTTCGGGACTTCGGCAAGTCCACGACTCCTTTGCACACTTAGCGTACTTTTCCCTTTTCAAGACTTAGGATATTCTTGAACTTCTTCTGCAATCCTTGTAGAGTTCTGTGTAGGTTCTTCTACGACTTTGCTTGACTTGAAAACCTTCAAGGTTCCTCATTCCTCTACGTTCTTCAGTGAACGTTATCGTGCCCTCCTGGAAGTTTTTTGCTCTCCCTCCTGAGCTTTTAATACGAACTTTACAGTCTCCTCAACACACTCCTTACACTCGGCTAAGCTATTCGGAGGCTTCTCCCTTAGCCTACCTGAGCATCCTAAGGCATCTCCTTTCCTTTGTCGATGCACTCTTACAAAGCCTTCCTTCCTCAGAGTATTCAACAACCCTAGGGTTCTCTTAAGAATTCCAACACTTCCAATTGTGTTTCTCTGGTACGCTCTCGTACTTGCTCTATGCCCTCCTGGAAAATTGTTTCAAAGTATTCAGTAACTCTGGACTGTGTTTCCTTCTACACAATATTTCTTTCCAAGGTACTTAACCACCTTGAAATTTCCTCCCGAGTCTGTGAATTAACCTAGTATGCCCTCCTGACAGTTTCTCTTTTGACTCCACTGAGTTCAGACATGCACTCTTTGTGTCGGTTCATAGAGTTTCCTCACTCTGTCGAGCACTCCTTGCACTTAGCCTAGAAAACCAGACTTAATCTAGCACACTCACAGATAGAAAATTGTATCTCTATCCTTGCAGATGATTTCTAACATTCATCTACAATTCAAATGCATACAAACGACATTCATCTACAATTCAAATGCATACAAACGACATTCAACACAAAATATCCATTACACAAAAATTGATAACAGGAAAAACTGTCATTTTCTATTAATGGCAGAATGTTCATTACAATGTGGGATTTTGAGCTACAACTGAGACTCGGCTCTCTGATTTTATCTCTCTATCTCCTATGCATTTCTCCTTCTGGATTACAATGATTTTTCATCAAAAGAATCTAGTATTTTCTATCAGGCATACAATAAAAAGATTTATACAAGAGGGGCTCAACGAGCTTCCCTCCAAGCTAAGCTAGTGGTGTCAAATCACCATTAAAAATGCATGTCTAATGGAAAAATTACAATGATGTAAATCTACTCCAAATCGGATGCAGAACCCTCCTACTATCAACCACGTAATGGCGACCTTATCTCCAGCTTGTGTGAAGGCACAACTTGGCTCTTCCAACCTATCGGCATTAATTTGCTTTTATCACGCCTTAGATTCTCGAAGGAAAAGTGAGAGGGTGACGCCTCTCCCTTCCTTGAATGTGCACCATGTGTGTCAATCGCCTGGCGCGTGCTGAGGTGGAGCGATGCTCCTGCATCAGCCTACAGTGGGAAGGATCAAAAATATCTTGGCCTCAAATTCAGTACTTTGTGAATTTTGGTGAGGTGGGGAGCTTTCAAGAGAAGATATTAGAACAAAATAATAGAGATGGAAAATAGAGGAAGAGGTCACGAAAGACCCAGAATATTGAAGGGTGTTGCAAATGTGAATGACCATGCAGTGATAGTGAGGACAATGATGAATATAATAGATGCCATTGAGACAATGCAAAGGAGAGGTATTGAACACGTTGAAGAACATCAATGATGATGAAGTGGAATAAAATAATACAAAATAAGAACCAAAAGAGCAAGTTCAAGTGGAAGAGAAAATGATCAAAGAAATCAATGGCATTGAAGGTAAACCTAAACTTGATACTATTGTTTATTCTGAAATTTTAAATCCTAAGGAATTGATAGACTAGATAGAAGAAATGGAAAAGTTTTTTGAAACTGAGTGGATTAAAAATCGTAAGGGTTAGATTTGTCAATATGAAACTGAAAAGTCATGCTTCTTTGTGGTGGGATAATTTGTCACTAAATAGAGAAAGTTGTGGTAGAGAGAAGATTAAACCCAGAGATAGGATGGTGTCAAAGTTGAAGAATAATTTTTTTTTCTGAATCACTTGAAATCTATTGAGAAGACTGCAGAACTTGAAGAACTTGAAGATGCCAATGAAGTACATAGAGGAATTTTACAAACTTTCTATAAGGCCTAAGAAGAATAAGGATATTTTGGAATCCATTGCCAAGTATGTAAATGGTCTAAATTATGCCATTTAAGATGAGTTTCATGTTTTGAATTTTTGTTCAATGACCGAAGTTTATCAAGCAACATTGAAGATTGAGCAGAAATCATTGAGGAAACATCAGACCATGAAAAAAGGTCCAAGATATAAAAGACGATAGAAAAAGGAAAAACAAGTGGAAGAAGGTGAAAGCAACACCAACATTGTGGACCACCCTACTGCAACAATATTTAATGTTGACAAAGGAAAAGGTTGGTGAGAAAGAGGATGTGGTAGAGGAGGAAAATTTGAATTTGTTTGCTTAAGATGTCGAATGCAAGGCCATCTATAATTGGAATGGCGAGAAATTTTGAAGGATGGAAGAAGACAAGGGGAGAATTATTATTGTTGAGGCAGAGTCAATGGTAGTAGCAAGCGAAGTGGTGGAATTGAACACAGAGTGGGGAGAAAATTTGATGACGAGGAAAATATCATTTCAACCTGAGAAAGAGGTTGAAAAAGAACCAGAACAAAGGAATGCATCTTCAAAACGAAATGTAAAATAAAAGGTAAGCATTGTAATTTAATTATTGATGGCAATAGTTCATAAACATTGGTGTTTGTTGAAGTTGTTCAAAAATGGAAATTAAAGTGTACACCTCATCGAGAAGCATAAAAAGTTCCATGGTTACAAAATGAGCATTGGGTCTCTCTGAGGGTGCAATTCTTGATTAATTTTAATATTGAAGGTTATAGTAATAACATTCTATTTGATGTTTTCCCATAGATGCGTTTCATATTTTTTGGGGGAGGCCATGGCATTTTGATAGAAGAGTTATGCATGATGGAAGAAATACCTACCATTTTGAGAAGGATGGAATGAAATTTAACTTGTACCCATCAAATGAAGAACACAAAAGGCTACCAAAGCAATGTTAAGTCTTGGGTTGGGGTATGTGAAGGAACTAGAGTAGCAAGATCATGTGTAGTGGGATGAAGAAAATAAAGAGCAAAGCATGGGTGCTACAGCAACATAACCTTTGAAAGAAGCAAAGGAGAGGCTATCATTCCCATAATGTTTTTATGTAGTGGCATGTTTTCAAGAAATGTAGCAGATAACATGGAGGATGTGGCCATGAGGGAGATAGCTAAAGGCAAGATTGATAGTGAGGAGAATGGTATACTTGTGCAGTGCATGCAAAAAGCATTCGGAATGGTGCATAATAGGGAATTTGGTGTGGCGATAAGCACCATTGAGTGGGAATGGTGTAACACAGTGAACACCAATAGAGTAAAAGAAAAGGAGGTGGTGCAACCTTGTGAAGCAAATTTGCAAAGAATGGAAGAAACACTAAAAAAAGTGGGGTAGATGAATAACAATTTTGGGTTGGGACATTGAAAGAAATGTTGAGGATGTTAGCAACATAGATGGGTAGAAGAAGATGCCCATTCTTCACCTTTTCTTAGTCTACCTTTGAAGAATATGCTCAAATTTTCCAACCGATAAGGTCCAATGCAGGGGCATTCCTAGCGTAGAAAGTTATCCTACACATGTCATTCACTTTAGATAGTTTAGATGTTGTTTCCATAATATTTTTGTATATTTATGTTTCTACAAAAACTGCTATAGAAATTGATGTAGAAGTATTTGACCATAGAAGAGATAATAACACATGCTCCTTGCTTAAAAAGGTTTTGTGGTGATTTATCATCTTGAGAATTGTCATGTTCATTTACATTGCAAAGGTCTCAAATTTTCACAAGTTATTGGGTGTCAAAATTATACAACTAGCAAGTGCATGTGGTTTCAAGATGATCACAAGAGATCATCAAGGGTCAAAAACTTGGGTAATCACCTCCACATGTAGACATCAAGGAAAGATGTTGCTTCATCGGGATGAAAGAAATTCCAAAGTATTCCTTATGATTATGCAAATATAAAATGTCAAATGCCAAAGAATACATAACTATTGGAAATATAGAGGTTTGGCCTTTAGCCACAAGATAAAATTAATTCCACACATAAAGAAATGAACCAATTTGTTAGTCAACCAAATTGATGGCCACTAGAATGTTTGAAATCGTTCAACTTCCCATCTCTGTGTATAAAATTACATGCCCACAAATAATCAAGGCACCTTTGGCCTCGAAGTAGAGCTCCATTATATGGTTTTGTAGGATCCCATGCCTTAAGCCTTCAACTAGTAGTTGGTGAGAATCTTTTAGCTATCGTAGAAGAGGAAGTTTAGGGATGATTAAAGTGGTGAGAAACTTGCAGGTGCAACACTCTTGAATGTAATGGATACCTGTGTTCTTGGCCAATATAGTTAATAAAATTTGTAGAGTTATGTTGTAGTTTAATTATGCATAATTAATTGTTTGATTATTGTGGTGTATTTTGTTTGATGAATTAATATTATAGTGATTTATGAAATCAAAGTGGTTTTGTTTTGTTGTGCCTTTACTCTGAATTGCAAGGGTATGTGGTCAGACATCATATAAGCTACTCACCACCTACTACAATGTGTTTCCATAAGGGTTATTTCTTTGATTCATCTTATATATTCATCTTAATTTTATATTTATTAAACGTTAATTGGAATTTTATATTTATGTCATTTATTTAATAACATTTCAGCACTATCATCCAATTTTAGTGTCATTATCCAATATCATTCTAATTTGTAAGTCGCTTTTGATATTTCAATGGTCAATTCACCAGATCAACAATAAACTTAAAACTAAAGTTAACCTATGAGACTATAGTTTTGTATCTTTAACACTATGACATAAGTAAACCACCATTAAAACCAACAATTAATGAAAGATCGTGTTTTTCATCTTATATTATGGAGATTACAATATATATTATGAAGCTTCCCAAGCTCATTGTGATGTTATGAGACACTATGCTCTCTTAGGGTCCATAACAATATGTTTCTATCTATCTGCTCCATTAGTATCTCCTACACTCTCCTACTCATGCTATAGAACAACTGGTTGTTAGTCAAAAAGTGAACAACTTTCCCTCATTTCGCTCAATTTTTTATGTAACAACCCCTCTATTACGACATAAATGTAAGTGAGTACAGTAGTGGATACATTTTTTTTTAAACATCAAAGAACAAATGTTACTCGACATTAACATACTCAATATTACAAAATCAATTCTCATTTACATCCTACACTGCAAGTTTCATTATACAACATCATTGTTACTAACAGAATAAATCATAACACAAAGAAATCCATGATATCTACCCATTCGACCTACCTACAAGGTTATGACCTCCAAGAAACATAATCAACGCTCAAGTCCAGGATTCATCCGATGGATTTTGACCATTTAATTGTTCTGAGGAACAAGGAAGCATCTAATTCTCGTACCCAAACTCAAATCTATACTCGGGATTAAATTAACAGTAAAGTACTTAATCATAACGCAAATTTAATCATTCAATTCCTCAAATAATAGACAAGTTTTCCTTCCATTAAAGGTTACAATAACAATAATTAACCATCATCTTGATAATATTCCATCTCTTTATGAAACCTATCATATAATCATTACTCACCATTAAACAAAAATCTCTTCCCTCAAGGAAATACAAGCATCAATCATTATTCAATATTGTAATAGTCCTCCATTGTACAAACCAAGTAAGTAGATACTATGAGTTAGCATAATATATATATATATAGTTGAAAGAGAAAGGAAGAGAAGAGAAAATCTCTCAAACACTAAGAGGAAACTATAAGCTTACTATGTACTTTCTGAACTAAAAAGACACTATAATGAAGTAATTATGCATTTGTGTGATTATTTGTTATGAGAATGAGTTAAGATTTTATTTTAAGATCCAAAGTTTCTCTTCTGAGTGTCACAGTGCAAGTATGCATGGTGCAAACACTATAAGTGTGTAACAGTGCAAGGTGTGTGCAGAGACCACTCAAGGCGGGCGAAGGCGCAAGAGGTGCGTAGGTGACTTTTCCAAGTCCAAAGCTCAGGAGGGACTTGCACTGTGTGCGCCATAGGTTGAGTCGAATTGGGGGAAAAGCTCAAGGAGAGATAGCGAGGATAATTCCCCAAAAGGATCATTTCTTTGTTTTAAGTTTGAGTAGATGAGATCTAATCGAGAGGAGTCGAAAACTCACACAGTCACTGGATAAGGAGAAGGAGCATGGTAGTTAAACCCCAAGTCCTTCGGACTTCGTTACTTCAGCATATTTGAGTTGTTTGTATTAAGTGAGCCCCGAAGCCCGAAGTCGCAGAGTGAATCTACACCATAGATCAGTGGATGAATGTGAATTGTTTCATCGTCAAGGGGTTTGGAGATTCAAAAATTTTGAGTCGTAATTGTCTAAGGGATAAGAAACCCTGAAGCTTTGAAGTCCTAAAGTAAAGGAAAATCATGGATCTAGATATTGAACAAGGGTCATTAGATATATAAGCTTTATTCTTTCATAATTTTGGTAGGTTGGTACTCTGTCTAAATGAGTCGTAGTTGTTAAGGGCTAAGGAACCTCGAAGCTCTGAAGTCTCGTAATAAAGGATAGTCGTGGATCTAGATATCGAATGAGGGTCATTAGATCTTTTAGCCTTATTCTTTCATAAGTTCGGTAGTTCGTCACTCTGGCTAAATAAGTCATATATATTAAGGGTTAAGAAACCCTGAAGCTCTGAAGTCTCGGAGTAAAGGAGAGTCGTGGATATAGTGATCGAACGAGGCTCGTTAGATATCTAAGCCTTCGTCCTTTGGAAGTTCGGTAGTTCGACACTCCAATGAATTTGAGTCATAGTTCTTAAAAGTTAAGGAAGTCTCAAAGTTCGAAGTGGACGTCAACCGTTGATCAAAGGAGAGCGTGAGTCGTTAGATCCCCGAGCCCTTCAATGGTTCAGCCATCCGATTGAATTAGTTCAAAGTTATTCATGTGGAGAAACTCAGAAGCCCGGAGTCCCAAAGTCCTAGAGTAGATCTCCATCGTAGATTCTATGGTCAGGAGAAATACCTCCATCCATCCGATTAAAACTCATAATCATTGACAAAGGAAAGTGGAAGGACATGGTAGAACCTACATCTTTCGATCAACCTCTCTTATGACCAAGTTCGGTCGGTAACAATCCGGGTAAATGAGAATGTTGGAGTTGAAGAATCCTCTGGAGCATCGGAGTCCCGGAGCTCTGAATATCATCTTTTGGGCCAGCGCTAGGTTCTAGCCAACGGTCACATACATAACTGTCAAGGTAAAAAGGGTTAATTATAATGGTTAAAAAGCAATTCAAAACTCTAGAAAAGAAAAATAAAATTGACAAGGAACCAACGGGTTCTAAATTCTTAGATTCGCAACTCGACATTGGCCCTACGAATTTTCCAAAAAAAATGGATTTATAAAAAATTTAAACAAAGACACCACGCTACTAAAAAATTTGTATTTATCAACAAATTCAGCAGAGAATCCACAATATAAATTTGGATTTGAATTAACTTAAAAGGAGATACCACAATAAGAATAGAATTCGTATTTAATTAAATTCTAACAAAGAATCCACGATGTGAAATTTCAGATCTAGAATATAATTAAGTAGAGATCCCACCAGATGAATTAATTTAGTATTTAAATGAAATTCAACAGAGAACTCACAATGCAAATTTAGGAATTAATTCTTTCGTTTACCTGCGAACAATACACTATTAAATTTCTTTAAAAGTAATCTCAATTAAAATCTTTGATCATACGAACTTCAAATATGGATTAAAAATACATTTTTTTAGACATAGACCATACACAATATCATTTTGAGTTTTACAAAGAGGATCAAGCCACCCAAATTTAGAGTTCGGAAACACTCAAAATTACAGCGAAAATTGAAAATTGTAGGCACCATAATTATTATTCGTTTGGCAACAATTGTAACAATTTGGAATTAAGACTTTCTATTGATTCTACAATGGTCATATCAAATCTAACATACTAATATACTCATACTACAAATAAATTCAGAACATAAAAAAAATACCAGGACCAATGAAGGTTGTGAAATGAAGATGCCCTTCAAAGTCTTGCGCTCCTTTTGTTCTCTTGTTTGCTAATCAACGAAAATTCATTGGTACCTCCCATCCAATGCTAGGGGTACTCTTCTTCCCCCTTAGCCCCCCGAGCCACAAAGGGGACAAGCACAAAAACCAGAACACAATAGCTTCCAAGCTTGCCTCGCAAGGAAGAGCTTCCACTCTTTTCACAAGCTTGGAGTCCCAACTCTCACAAGTAAAACACGGTCAAATCAAAATTCGGCAGCATAAAAATGCTCAAAAGGTTAGATCCCTTACCCTTCTACATCATTTGTTTTATAGAAATTTTCCTCACCAACACCTGTCCTCATGAAAAAATAATTAAATTTTTAATTTAAATTAATTATGAATATTCAGCCACACACTTGTCATACTCTCCCCAAGTTGCACATGTAATTACCAAATTTTGTTTTATTTAAAAGGAAAATTCCCTCACATTCCCCAATGTATTCCTATTTTCACTCTTAGTTGTCCCTTTGTTCACCAAATTATCATTTAATGAGTGTCTCCCAACTAGATCTTAGTTAGAGTTGGATTAGGATTCTTCTTCTAGTTAGACTAGTGGTAGGTTGACTCAATATTCTATTCTATGTACACTTGTTCTCTCAAGTTATTATTTATTTCTATTTAAAAATCTTTTTTTATTAATTTCGTGCACACATGTGCATTTTATCAAATCTTTATATTTTACTTACTTTTTCCTCGAATTTGATTTATCTCAAATCTTTAACTCATGTCATAATTCATTTAGTCCTTTATTTAAATTTAGACTTAGACTTGGTCTTAGAATTAGGCTTAGATTTTTGTTAGGATTTATAATTAATAATATATTGTTGAATAAATACTTTATTCTAACGAGGTCTAATCATTCCAATGTTTTCTAGGCCACCTAGGTTTATTGACTCAAGTTTCAATTGTGCAACATGCCCTTCAAGATGCACCTCCGTGCTCCAAGGGTGTCACTCGCATTTGAATTGTTTTGGAATTTTTTCCAACCCTTTGGAGTCAAAACTCCATTCGGTCGAATTTGTGAGAGACTAAGGTCTTATAAGGAATAAAGACTCTTCATTAGTGTGTGCCCATTAGAAACATTTGTGAGCAACTATTTCAGTCTTCCCTCACGACATCATGGACCACTCAAACTAGGTAATCGTTAACCTACAATCCTGGCCACGGCGGGAATGTTAGTAGGTTGTGACAGGGACGTTGCCACAACTCTCCCTCAATGTTTGGTTTTATGTGCATGGACCCTCTACTCCTTATGTGAGTCGGATTAGAAATCATCATTAATCCTACATCTACTGACAAAAACACTATCAATATTCCATATGCATAATCATACTATAATCAATCATATGTCACAAGTACGGAAATGAAATACTAAATCGACATACAATCCACTTCCTAACTCAATCCGGAGTCCAAGGAATTCCATTGGTGTCATCAGTATTTGTAACATGTCATGTGTCTTGCACACTCAGGAGAACTCATCAATAGCATCTTCCAATACATATACATCAAATAAAAAAATTCACCACACATCATCATCATCATCTTCATCATCATGTATAATCCAAAATCAAAATGAATTCACAATGTACCATAACTGGATCATTTGCACGCAAGTGTCCTCAAAGAATAAGTCAATAAAAGTGTTCTCATTAGAGCGGGATGTTGTTAATGTTTAAGCCATTATTATAGATGTTTGCATTTCACTAGATAATAATAGTATAATCCAAGATCACTGAGAAATACACAATCACAAGAGACGCAGCATTTATCCTGGGAAACCCTCTAGGGGAAGAAAACCCAGCAAAACTTCCTTAATATAGATAGCCAATACAATTCCAAGAGATCTCTTAAACAATTACAGAAAGTCCTCTCCCAGATGTGCGCCACTCTCTCTCTCCTTCTTCTCTGATAGAATATATGAACTTGTCTCTCAAAATGAGCAAGTGAGTTGTGTCTAAGTGAGGCACTAGCCTCCTTTATTTATACAAGTCTGGCACGTGTGAAGTGTCTCTTCACTGGCAGGGCCGACTTCTNTTTTGGAACTCACTTTTATTTATGTTTGCAGAAATCATTCAACACATATATAATTCATCCACAAAGGTATTCTATCCATGTAAAAATCGACCAGCTCGAGCACGCTAACACAGCAGGTCACATCTCTTAAACACCATTCTTACAATGTTGTCATCACCACAATACTATCACATAACATATTGTGTTTGAAAAACAAGTGGACTTAATATTAACTCTCAAGTAACAAATCGACAAAAACCTAATGAAAAAGGAGATGCGAACAATGCATCTATCAAATATTGGGTTAGCCACCCTTACATAATTATTCAAACGTAGGGTTTAAGATACCATTCATCTACAGCAATGAGGTATGGGAGAGCAAGCAGACAAACGCTTCAATGGTTTATCCAAAAGAGTGTTTCAACAGTCTTATTACCACCATAAGTTTCCACGGTCTCATTCACAAACCCTTTATGAAGGACACGAGCAAAATATCCATGATATCCATATAAATAATTGACAGGCAGAGTCTAAATATAATCCAAAGGCCGTGAGTAATGACACCATTTGGTATCATAAATGCAAGAAACAGCAAAACTCTAGAGATGAGGCAGCCTGAAATACTTCCCCACAAGTAAAGAAATAGAGAAACCACATTTACATCAATAGTGAGAAACATTCACACATCGTTCAACTATGAATTTTCTTCCATATACCACAGAGACCAACTTCATCCAATACACAGTCGAAAGACCCATATGCCATAAACCTTGGAAAAGCACAGACAGTAAGCAAATGAAAGAGCCAACTTTTGATTTAATTAATGAGCAAAGAAAGAATTCATGGATGGAGCAGCAAGAACCCTCATACCTGGTTGCAAAAATTCCAAGGAAAATCGACAAAGTCCGAAAACTTCTTCCACGACTGAGAAAAACGGAGGCAGCAGCAACCAACAAAAATGACCAAATGAAAAATAGCAAGGGTGGTGACCCTCGAGGTAGGTAGAGAAACGTGAAATTATTGCATGGTGTATCCACACTTACTCCTTCAACCATATTCAGTATGAGTGAGCTAGCCATACAGCACATAACCCACTAATTCCATAACAATTTAATGCAAGTTGGATATACCAGTACTTTCTTATGTTTTTAAACTTTACATATGCGCCAACCTTTAAAACTCCAATGTAATATATGTCAACACTTGCTAGGGAGACCATTTCCCAACCTTTAAATTTCAAACTTTAAACAATGCGCACAACCCTTTAAACATGAAATTGAAGTAACACCACACCATTATCATATAACTTCAATCCTGGAGTTTAGATCTCCATTCAAACTGGGTGCATCAAAATAAAATCGCAATGACCATCAAAACAATATCATTTTTCTATTAGTCACATCACCCATAAAATTGTTGTTTTCTCATTTGTTGCAAAGATTGATTTAGA
>JZKD02S0005571.1:97232-115128 GCA_000966675.3 Picea glauca
AAAGAACTTCGCCACAGGTAAGGTGAGATGAGTAGGAAAAGCCGCCTCTGTTTCGTAGACTAGCTGAAAAGGCGAAGTGCCCAGAGATTTCTTCATTGTCACACGATCAGCCCACCGAGAAAACTTCAACTTTGAATCCCAGGCCCTTTTGTTGTCTTCCAACAGCCTTTTGATGATCCTTATTAGGCTTTTGTTGGAGGACTTTACTAAACCATTTCCCTGGGGATAGTAGGGGGTGGAGTGAATTAGTTAGATCTTGAACTGCTCATAGAACTTAATGAAAGGCTCACACTGGAAAGAAGCAGCATTAGCGGTGACGATCCTGCTGGGACGGCCAAATCTGGCTATGATGTCCTCTATGAAGCTGATAATTACTTTGTAAGATGCACTTCTGGTGGGGACAACTTCTATCCACTTGGTGAAATAATCCGTTACTATCAGGATCCATCTGTGTTGACCGCTTGAGGGAGGATGAATTTCTCCAATGAAGTCCAACCCCCACTGCTGAAAAGATGCTGGAGATATTATAGGCTTTAATGGTAGCGATTTGAGCTGTTGTTTTCCTGAGAACTTTTGACATTTGATGAAATCTCTGATTCCTCTGCAGACATCAGCGAATAAATTAGGCCAGTAATATCCATCCCTGAGGATCTTATGAGCTGTGGTTTTCCAGAAATGATGCCCCCCACAAAGGCCTTCATGGAAATCAAACATAACTTTATGGGCTTCTGGTGGGTTCAAACATCTCAGCAACATCCCCAAAGGATCTCTCCAGTAAAAAACTTGGTCAATTGACAATATCTGACCGCCTTGAGCTTTAAATCTCTTGCCATGCTTTTACCCATTCCATCCAGAGGCTTCAATTCCTGCATAAAGTACATAATGTCATGATACCAGGCACAATCTGCCAGCGATAATCCATCTTGAGAGCATTGGCTTGGCAGCTCAGCTTGCTGAGTTTCTGAGCGAGTGTTGAGGAAATTGACTCCCAAGGCTTCACAATTGGATTCAGCCAGTAGCTTGGCTAGACCTTGCCCCTTAACCAACTTGGTGGGTTTTACTTCCAAGTCGAATTCCAGAATTTTTGCTATCCATTTGCCTCTTCTCCCATCTATGTCTGGCTGTACAAGAATGTCTTTTATGGAAGCTGAAGGAACGTATGTTGTCACCTTCGAATGCAAGACGTAGATCCTGAAAGCCTTGAGGGATTTCACTAAGGCATAGGCCTGCTTCTCCATGATCTCATACCTGGTCTCCGCATCTCTTAATGCCTTGCTGAAGAAAGCGATGGGTTTCTCATGCCCCTTCTCGTTTTTCTATAACAAGACTGTTGTTATTGTATCAAAGGAAGCAAAGGAGAAAATTAGGAATTCTTTGGAATAGTCAGAACTGATCAGCACAGGTGTCTTAGTCAATGCCCTTTTTATTTGGTCAAAAGATGCCCTGGGCTCAACGGTCCATTTCACCTCATTTCCCTTCCTGAGCATGGCAGTGATGTGTTTCACTAGCTCAGCAAAATTTGAGACAAACCTCCTTAGAAAATTAATTTTCCCCAAAAAGGCCTGAACCTCTTTTTTAGACTTGGGAAGTGATAAGGTTTGAATTGCCTCCACCTTGCTGGGATCAATTCTCACTCCCTCTGCTGATACTATATGGCCCAACAACTTCTCTTTCTGCATAGCGAACAAAGACTTCTTGGGGTTTAGGGACAGACCGAACCTCCGACATTTCATGAAAACTTTCCTCAAGTGGCGGTGGTGTTCCTTGTCTGAGCTGGAGAAGACCGTGATGTCATCGAGATAGATCACCATGAACCGGTCCTTCTCCCCGATGAAGGCTATATCCATGGCTCGCTAGAATGTTGCTCCTGCATTCATAAGTCCAAATGGCATCTTGGCATACATGAATGTGCCCCAAGGAGTGGTGAAGGTTGTCTTCTCCCTGTCCTCAGGCATGACCGATATCTGATTATAGCCGGAGAAATTGTCGATCATGGAAATCCTAGATGCACTGGTTACCCTTTGCAATATGTGCTCCATGTTGGGCAGGGGATAATTGTCTTTCTTTGAACTCCTGTTCAGGTTCCTGAAGTCGACACAAAGCCTGATTTCTCCACTTTTCTTCCTTACGGGAACCAAATTGGCTACCCATTCGGAATATCTCAAGGGGACAATGATCCGGGCTTCCAGCAACCTCTTCACTTCTTTCTCCATGACAAGCAGCAACATAGGGTTTATCTATCTTAGCTTCTGCCTAAATGGCTTAGCCTCTTCCTTTAGCGGGATCTTGTGTTCTATGATGGACGTATCATATGTTTTGAGGTCTTTGTATGTCCATGCAAACACGTCCACAAATTCTTTCAGCAACTCAGTATATTCGGCCCTCTGCTCTGTGGTCAAACTGCTTGATAGCTTGACAAACTTGGGCTCCTCCGGTGTGTCGATGTTGCACTCAGCTATATCAACATCTTCATCTGCAACTCTTCCCTTTACTGCCACATCATTCCCATCGAACAATCTTTCCAACGGGACTAGTCCCCTCAGAATGTGATTGCTAGGTAGCTGAATAATCTGGTGGTTAGCAATTTTATTTAAAAACACCTCAGGGTGAGGGTCATCTTCTGTGTCAGGATCCTGATCGATATGCAACATAGAAAATTCATCAACGGATCGGAGAAATCTTTCAATTTCCTGATCATCTTCGAATACCTTCCAATGCTTGACATTATCCGGGACAGAGGGCCTATATCTTATTTCAACATCAGAGCTGACTATGGACGGTAGAGAAGCTTTTAGCAAGTTGGCTGAGACAGCTAAATAATCGACCACAACATTATCCTCCCTTAGAATAAAAGAGATATTGAAAGCTGAGAGGAAATTGTCAATTAGGTCCCATGCTTCATTCCTGTAATTTCTGAGTTGAGGGTTCTTAGCCTGATAAGTGCTTCTGACCTATTGGACCACCAACTCTGCATCTCCGAACACTGTTATCTCCTGAATTCCCATTTCCCTTGCAGCTCTTAATCCTAGAACAAGGGCTTCATACTCTGTCACATTGTTGGTGGTTTCAAATTCTAATTTGTATGACAGAGATACGGTTTCCTGGGCAGGTGACACAAAAAACACCCCAGCACCAGCACCTTCCCGGGAACAGGCTCCATCAAAAAACATTTTCCAAATGGGGGTGATGGAAGGAGGAAGTTCACAAGGAGAAGTGGGATGCTTTCTGAGTTTGAGAGGAGGCTCGGGTGCATGGGTGAGTTTTAGTAAACTGGAGCCTAAATCAGTGTCCAAGGCAAAGATGGGATGATTGGTAGAGTTGGCCTCATCACTGATTATATATGCCAGCTGGGCTTCTCTGTATAGCCTTCTATGCTCTCCTAGAAACACTGGGATAGTAGCATATGTGAGGTCCATCTGCAAGGTTCCCCCCAGTCTCTTTATCCAAGATCTTGATAACAACATACCGAACTTGGGGGGGACATTGGCCACTACAATGTCCATGACCACACTTTTCATGGGCAGTTGAAACAAGGTCACGACCAGGTCTTTGATAACTCCTAGACATTGAAATTTTCTGGAGTCAAAGGAATAGAGGTCATGATAGGCTCAGGTGACTTCTAGTCCTAACTCTTCCATGACAGTTTTGGGCATGAGGTTGTGAGAGGCCCCCAAATCCATCAAGAAATTGTGTAATACCTTGTCATGTATATTCAAGGAAGTGTAGAAGGGAGGGGATGAGTCATTCCTGTCTTCTACCATAGGACCTAGGATAACTGCAGGCTTCTCATCTTGGAAATTGATGGAGTCTATGGGAAGGTTTGAGACCTCAGACTGTAAGAGATCAGAGAAGCGTTTTTTGAACCCTTCATGTTTAATTAATTTTGTCAGGGGCACAGGGATTCTGATTTTTTGAATTTCATGCTCGAAATTAAAAGAAGATGAGAGATTTGGGATTTCTCTTATTTGAGAGGGGTTGGGTCTTCTTACCTCTGTGACTGTCTACTACTTCGTTGGCAGGTTTCTCTGTCCTGGTAGACTGCTCAGGAACGTCAGGTGTTTTAGTCTTATTCTTTGACCTCAGATCATATATGCCTGAGCCGCCACTAGCCTTGTCTCCCTTGCTTAGTTCATTTAGCTGAGTGTCCATGAGAGACTCCTTGTAGGCTGATTGAGTGAGATGAGGGAAAGGAGGAGTGTCTCCGAAGCAATGGATTTCAGGATCAAGCTCGTCTGTTTCCCCTTCTTCCCCCTCAGCCACAAAATTGTTTTGAAAAGGGGCCTGAATCTTCTGGTCTTCCTTGTCTCTTCCCTTCTCTCTTTTCACATTCGTGGGAGTAAAATTGTTTGGCCTCCTGAAACCTCCTTTATTTTCGGTGTTCTGAGGCCCCTTGTACGTTTTCCTCCCTTCCACCCTCATTCTCTCCATCTCTACATACATAGACTTCACCATCTTGGTCAATTTATCCACTTGAGGGTGAGTCCCCATTGGTCTAGAAGTTGAGGCTTCCGACCTTCCCTTTCTCTTGTCTGCATCGACCTTGTTTCTCAATCTGTCAGCTACTAATACATTGGATTCTACTTCTATGGCCGCATCTTGCATTTGAGCTAAGGTGGTGGCTCTTCTTTCTCTCAACAAAAGGCAGAAATTGGGGTCGAACGCGCTAGCATATGAAATCTTAGCTGAGGCTTCTGAAGGCTTTATCTCGGCAGGGATTTTGTTATACATCCTATTAAATCTTTTGGACAAGTCAGAGACAGACTCTCCTTCCATTTTCTTCAAAGACTCGAACTCTATCATGTAATACATGAAATCATTCCTATCTCCCCACTGCCTCAGGAAAGCACTATCTAGAGCTTCAATCCCAACAATAGACCCTGGAGTCAATCCTCTAAACCATTTACTCACCTCGCCATCCAGGCTCTGGACGAAGACTCTCATCCAGACATCTTCATTTTCAATGTTGAGGTTGTCTGCATAACTGTAGAAAGCATCCAGGTGCTCTTCGACAGTTATGTCTCCTTCTCCAGTGAACTTGGGCGTGTATTTCAAGTAATCCCCAACAGGAAGAGGATTCATAGGATGGGGTAGGACTAAAGGATCATATCTAGCAGCAACTATGGCGTCCATTCTATTCAGGGGGGGATTAGCACCAGCCATAAGAATATTTGGTGGAGGAGAGCTGGGAGGAGAAGGAGTTCGCGAAGGGGTTACTGGGAATGAGTCCCGAAGTGGAGTGGGAAACAAAAGGGGGTTTAAGGAGAAGGGTAACGAGCTCAAGTTAGTAGGTGTTTTTCTTTGTGTAGGAGTGGTAAAGATAGGAGTGGGGAAATCTTCTGCGGTCCTGGATCTACGCCAAGGTACAGTTTCAGCGGAGAGGGGAGTGACAAGGTTTTGTCCCTCCGGTCCCAGACCAGGAGAGGAAAACTCAACAGGAAAACTCCCGAAATTTAGGAAACGGGAAAATTCATAAACAGGTTTGTCAAGAAACTGAGGAGGAGAAAAAGGAGCTCCCACAGAAGGATATGGTGGATTACCTGGTTCGGTGGCGGACGCTTCTTCTTCAGAGGCCTTCCCCTTTCTAAGCACCACTTATGGATCTGTTTCAGGCGTAGCTAGAGGCAACTGTGGATGAGACCACGTATGCCTACCTCTGAAAGCCACAATTAATAGAGCAGGTTTTCCCCAGCGGAGTCGTCACAATGGAGTCGCCAGGTGCATAGCAGTAATCTTGATAATTCTGATATCTGATGCACCTTCAGAATCAATTAATCGTTGTCGTTCAATCTTGGGGAAAATATTCAACTTCGTCCTCGACAACGACGCCAGAAATGTTAGCGTCGGAAGTCACTCCTGGATTGCTTGCAGGAGCAGAGCCCAACACCCATCAATTTTATGTCACGATAGTTTTTAATGGATGATCAGATGGGTAGAGACTCGGGGAAATATCGTTCTAACTCAGGGACTGGGTCAAGCATGTAAGGGACAAAGGAGGTCTTGATCTAACTTCAGTCAGTGGGTTGGTTAAAAGATGAGTAGGTGGAAGACTTGGTAAGATAGGTGAACAAACAACTTTAGGCAACAGGCTTCCAGCAGTTTGTAGAGGAAAGACTCTGAATGCAAGATCCTCTTGGTTCAGGGTCTCAGGAAACTGAAAGGGGACTTGACTGGATCCTCCAATTCCAGGTCACTCAGCGCTGGTAAAATTACAAGAACTGATTAGAAACGACGTAATTGCTACAGTGATCCAATCCAACATCATTCTATAACAGTTACAACTCGATTGGACCTTCCAATTCCGAGCTGTTCTAATATAGTATAACAAAGACGTAAAGAAACTGGCATTCATAAGGCAAGAAGTCTCAAAAGTCCATACATAACCAGAGTATTAGTGCTTCATTAAAGCTCTACAACCGGGAGCTCTGCTCAACCATCGATACTTACAAAATACAAAGACTGAGTCTATATAGTTAGGGAAATTCATCTCACAGAGGCATGCCCAGTCACTCAAGGCTTGGTGTCCCTTCAGTCAAACTCATACTGATATCTTCCTTTAAAATGTCACCTTAACTACGCATGGCTCCTGTAAGGAGGGTAGCTGAGCCATGAAGTGCTCGGCTAACGTGCACAAGATTCTCTGTCGAGTCGAGGAATTCGGCATGGCTTCGTTGAGAGAATCGATACACAAGACTTCTGTGAGAAGGCGGCTTGCCAGACCCTCCATTCCCCTCATTTAATGAATGAAAGGAGGTTTCAACCACCCGCTCTTGCCATCATTTACTTCAATACTAGAAACAATATTAAGATCGGGTCCGATGGTGCCTGGAGGTCACGATGATCCTCTCTGCAACTGAACTTGGCACCTTCGGCCTTCTTTATACAACTCCTTCCTTTCCTCAAGTGACCATGGGCTGTGACCATATGCTTTCGACATTCGCGAATATGAAAGGGCTAACCTTTGCTGATTGAAATCACGATGAGCGACATGCCGAGAAGGATTAATCTGGCACCACGTGTCCCTCTGAGATCTGACGGTTCTAAATTCTCTCGACGATACCGTGGGCCCCAGTCTGTGATTCTCCTGATAACTCGCGCATCGGAAAATAATGAAGCTGCTCTTTGCATGTTGGAGTTGCGATGGGCGAAACGCCGAGATGGCTCTATTTGCTGCCATGTGTTCCCTCTAGATGGACGGCTGAAACCACTTCGTGATACCGCGGGCCCCACCTTCTACGCTTTTGGTGCTATTGGGGTTTGGGGTTTCGCGATGTTGAACAACACGAAACTCCCACCCCATGAACTCCCGATCGTCGAAACGTCGATGTGGCCAGATCCTGCGACACGCATCCTTAGGATGAATGGCTGAGACCTTTCCATAAACATAAGCACCCCTCCTCTAGACCTATTCCTTTACGACCAGATGCCAAAACCACGGGCCCGGTCCTGGGTGCTATCGACATTTCGGGGTTCGGGGTTTTGAAAGGTGAAGAGACGGGGAATTTTATCCCTCGAACTCCCGAATGCCGATATACCGGTGTGACTGGATCCTGCGCCACTCGTCACTAGATCGGATGACCCAGATTCAACCTCGAAATATAGGAGCTTTCTTTGGTGGTATATGTTGGGTAACTTGGTAGCCCCGAGATACCGACAACCGCTGATCTGCTTCGTGGATGGATCTCGACTGCCGACAACAAAACCTTGCTCGCTCGCTTGACTCGTAATCGGGAAGGAGATCCTTCCGCTACTGTGCTTGGATGTTTCCCGCTCATTCTACAGACCTGGGTGCTTCTGCGCCTAATGACAAAAATAATCGCTAACATATAGAATGCATCTTTATATGCCTCTTATTTCTAAAGTGGATTTTTTCTCCTTTACCAACTCTACAAATTTTTGCATTACTTTGATGCTCTTTTTGCTTCCATCTACATCTTCCAAATGCCTGCATCCTTCTATTCCTTCGCCTTCGGTTCTTCATAATCAAGAATGTTAATTTAGACAATTCGATCCATGTGTATCCCTTTAGTTGATAACAATACAATACAATTCCCTATTTTATCATCGAAAGTCTTATAAATATTTATACGAGATTCCTCTCACTCTGAAACAAAGCGACTATATAGAAATTCCTTTAACAAGATTCCTCTCACTTCAATAATATGTAAGGTGGCTATCTATAAATATCTTTAACGAGATTCCTCTCACTCTTTACAACATATAAGGTGGCAATATAAAAACTCTCTTACAAAATTCCTCTCACTCTTTACAACATACAAGGTGGCAATATAGAAATTTTAAAACATTCCTCTCACTCTTATAATTTACAATGAGTGGCTTACAAGCCTTCTAATAGACTTTTAGGAGATATATACACATGCATATTACATTTAAAAATATACATATTTACAATGAAATCTTTAGATGGTTTACTTATGGACTCATTCTTCCCATTGTATTGGGAGGAGTCTCGCAGCTTCCAACCTCTGAAAATTCCTTTGACATTGATGTTGAATCCAAGAAACCATTAGACCAAACTATAGGTCTTCGCAGTAACCTATATAATCTCTCCTTGCGAATACCAAGCACTATTGTTGAGTCTGGACTAGTTTCCCTTGAATACACAAGTACCTAGCCATTCTAGAATGTGATTGCATAGACTTCATCTTCAAATATCGCAACTGAGAGTAGTTTTACCTTTAAGTTTGGAACATACAACATATACTCGATTCCCAAAAATCCTCCCAACTCAAGCTGGAATATTACATATCCATACCCTCTTATTGCTTGTTTGGTGTTGGTACCAGATCCTACATAGCAATCTATGTCGAACTCTTAGAAAATCCAGAATATTGATCTCATCCTGGTCATGTGGAAATATGAGACATTTTCCACGAACCATTCCTCGATGTCTTCATATATCGCTTTTCCAAGACCAGCCATTAGGAAGTATTATTTCCCAAACCTTTCAGTAAGACCATTGACTTCATCTCGAGTTGATGCTTGTCTTCTTGAAAGTTCCTTTACATCTTTCCTATTTTGCTTCGTACATAAGTGTGGGTAAAGTGTTCAACACTTATCTATCTAATGTCCACCATTACCACAATAAGAGAAGAGTGTCTTGTTCCCATATTGGAACCACGATCCCTTCTTATCATTCCTCCTTTTCCTTTTCTTTGAGAAATGATCTTTACCTTTAGCCTTCTTCTTGGAGGGATTATCTTGCACATAATGTCTTCTTCGACATTTCTCCACATCATGGTTACTAACTCCATAGGAAGAACATGGACATCTAAACCATTTAGCAATGAGAAAAGTCTTCATTCCTTCTCCTGTAGCACACACATATTTCTCTAGAGATGTCTTACACATGTTACCTTTGTTTGGACTGGAGGGTAAGACTAACTATTCATGAAGGACTTCTTCATATGAAGTTCTCATTGCTTTATCTATCCTCAAACATTCTCCATCTTGACGGGAAAAAGAATAATATGAGGAGTCATCTTTCTCAAATATGCCTTTTGAAAGAGGTAGTCCCTTTTACATTAGAGACTTTACATTCTCAGCCTGCCAATCTTCATGGATTAGTACTGATGGTGTCAATACTTGATTCTTGATATGCAAATTTCTTTCCAACTCATGAAAAATACCTTTATGGAATTCCTCATAACACATCAGTCGATCTTGCATCCTCTGCTTCTCTTCCTTAAGATCTTGCAACTGCATCCTTAACTTAGAACTCTCCTTCTGGATTTGTCGATTAATATTCTTATGTATCCTCAACTTCGTGACAACTTTACTCATCTTGTCCTCTTGATAAGAGTCTTCAAAATATTCACCAACTAAACTCTTGGATCTCATGTCACATCAACAACTTGAAAATGCACGCCAAAACTAGCTACGATACCACTTGATTTGAAAATCCTTAGACAAAACTTATTTCTTTATCATATATGCATGCAACATCTAACTTGATTCAAAATTAATTCACTGATCGTATTGAAGTGATTTGCAGAAAAATGATGATGTGCTTTTAATCCAAAAACTAATAAAATGATGATTAACTTGTGGATTACTGAGATGACACAACAAAAAATAGAAGAAATCAAGTTACATATATGAATGGTATATATTTTTTCATCTTCAAGTCCCTTTAGATAACATAATTTTTCTCCATCATCTCAAAACACCAATTACATTACAACATAGGCTTGCAAAAATCCAATTTAATGGATTGTCTTTAATTCCACTACTCAAAACAAGAAAATAAGTTCACCATTGAAATCCTTGCAAAATTATGAGAAATTTGACTATAAAGTCAATGAATTTCCAAATTGGCTCAATTACACTCTCTTCGACATGCAAAACGGTGCACTATGGTGCTCATTAATGATAATTTGGACTAAGAATTTTACAAATGACCTTTTGATCTGGAATTTATGAGTAGAGAGAAATGAATATAGATCTATATTATTAACACAGAGATACAATGAACAATAACAGAGATACAATAAAACTTGGCTTCTATTCAATAAAGAAATATGTTGAAATTGTAAAATGTAGACTGAAAACAAGCTTGCTAGAATGGTGGTGGCTTATCTCTGAGAAGAGATGTGACGGTTGCACTCATTCACAAGAATATGAGTACAATGAGGCTCCAAAGGAATTTTTACATCAAACATGAATTCCAAAACACTAGACATCCAAAAACCTAACCCTAGGAGATGAAGCGCCAAAAGTCATGTGGTCCCCATTGGGTAAGTTGGTACATCAGCTTCTCGAGGTCATAATTTTTGCATACGATATTTGTTTTAGGCGCACAATATCCCATTGGAAAATTATATCCGAGGGCTACACATTACACTATCACAATTTTATAGAATAAAAAGCATTGTTTAGGTCCTCAAAACGGCCCCGAAAGTTCAAGACCCAAAAAGCTAGGAAAATAACTGCCAAAATGAAAACTACACGTGAGCCAGTTGGAATAAGTGGGTGGCCACCGATATCCACTTGGATAAATCCTCCCCTCTTAAGAAGAAATAGTCTCCATTACGTTGATTTCCCCCATCAGATGAGAAAATTTCTATTGAATTTGGCCCCAGGTGAGCCACTTGCCTTGGTGTAGGAGTTTCCCTACTTTGACAACTCGATAAAGATGGATCATCTGTTGGCAAGTTCCCTTGACCCATGTGTCCATGATATGATAAGTGGATTCCTATTCCATGCAGTCATGGTTGAGCTCTTTCGGTTTCAATTTTTCTGATATCTTTGAGGTGTCCAATAATGGTGGAAAAAATGACTGAAGGAGGTCCACATTAAATACTGGGTGCAAGCCAAGGAAGGAGGGAATGTTGATCTCAAAATAATTTTTTCCCATGGCCTTGGTGACGGTGTAAGGTCCATAGCGGAGTGGACGAAGCTTCCGATGGGGCCCAATAAGGCATTCTTTCTACAAGTGAAACCAAACTTTATCTCCCACCTGAAACTTGTGTGGCACTTGATGTTGATCATGGCATTGCTTATACTTGGCATTGGAATTCTGTAAAATATCCTGAACCTATTGGTGGATGTGTTTGATCTTCTGAATGAATTGAGTAGATATTTCAACTTCATTTTGAGCATGGGACTAGTCTGCCTAGATGGCCACAAGGGGTAGTTCAATATCCATGGGACCCAATGGTTGAAATCCCAACCCCACCTAAAAGGGGCTATGGTCGGTTGAGCTATGTATGGATCTGTTTTAGTTTTGATGAAAATAAGGAAGACTCTCATCCCATGTGTGGGGATGCTTGGAATTGTACATACGCATGTTATGCACGATCATCTAGTTGACGACTAGGTTTGGACATCCGTCTGGGGTGGAAGGAAGTGGATTTGGTGAGCTTGGTGTCCATTAGTGACCATAGGCTCGACCAAAATGTGTTGAGAAACCAGTTGTCCTGATCTAAGACAATGGTTTGTGGTATCCCAAAATGTACCCACACTCGTTAAATGAAGATCTTGGCAATGGCCTTCGTTGTGATGCTCTTCTTGTAGGTGGCTAGAATCGCCATTTTAGAAAAACGATCAACCACCACAAAAACACAATAATTTCTATTCTTGGTTGACGAAAGGCATGACATGTAGTCCATCGAGATGGATTCCCATGTCCTTTCAGGAGTAGGAAGATGGGTGTACATGCCTTATTTCTTAATGGCCAGTTCAACAATTGTGTAGGAAGTGCATGAGATGATATAATTGTTGAAATCTTGTCGAAGTTTCATCCAATAGAAATGTTTCTGCAACATTGCCAGTGTCTTTTCTCTGCCAAAGTGTCCTACCACCCGACTATAGTGGGATTCCAAAATCATCTTCACTCACTTGCTTAATGGAACACATAGATAGTCCAGATGGCACAACAACATGTCCTGGAGATGGAAATCAATGAAAATTGTGTTCGCGCCCAACATTTGGTAGGTGGCGATGAAGTCAGGTTCTCTCTCATAGAGTTGGGGCCATCCAGAGGTCTCGTGGCCGCAAGATTTTAGTACCATGGTGAGTGTTGCAACTGGAGGGCATCCAAGGCAATCAACGACATGATTGGTGTTTTCTGTATTATACTTGATGTTGAGATGGAACTACTACAAGTATGTGGACCACTTCATATGATGGTCATTCTAAAATTTACCTTGTGTCTGCATGAACTGCAATGGCTTATGATTAGTTTGGATGATTGTCTCCTTCCCGAGAATGTAATTTCTCCACTGTTGGCAGGCTTGCACGATAGAGTACATTTATTTTTCATAAGTACGGTAATTACGGATGACATCTGATAGTTTCTCACTATGATATGCCACGAGGTGTCCGTGTTGAGTGAGAACTGCACCCACAACATAGTCTGAAGCATCTGCCTTGATCTCAAAGGGTTGTTGCAAGACAAGTAATGAGAGCACTAGGGACAAGGACAAGCATTATTTCAAATCATTGAATGCTTATTTTTGTGATAGGCCCCACACGAACTTTTCCTTACAACCACCCTTAGTTACTTGGTTGAGGGCTCATGTAATATGGGAGAATCCCAACACAAACCTGTGATAGAAATTGGCAAGGCCTAAAAAGCTTCGAAGCTTAGTGAGTGTGGTTGGGGCTGGCTAGTCATGAATGACGTGGATCTTGGATGGATCCACATGCACCCCATGCTCATCAAAAAATTATCCTAGGTACCGGACCCTGTCCATGTCGAAGGAGAATATTTCCAAATTTTCATATAGCTTGTGCTTCCATAGAGTGTGCAAAACCTGTTGAATATGCTACAAGTGTTCCTCCCAATTTTTGTTGTATATGAGGATGTCATCCAGATACACCACCACAAAAGAATTCATGAAAGGCCGCAATATATCATCCATTATCCTCATGAAAGTTGTTGGGGAATTCGTCAAATCAAAGGGCATGACCAACTTTGGACTTGAAGGTAGTTTTCCATATATATTTATGCTCTATTGGGATATGATGGTAGCCGGACTTCAGATCAATATTACTTAAGTATTTTGGCCCCTTGAAATGGTCAAGGAGATTGGTGATTCGAGGAATTGGGTATTGGTTCCTGACTGTGATTTTATTTAGGGCTCGATAATCGATGCAGAGTTTCCAGGTCCAGTCTTTCTTTTACACAAGCACGATTGGGCTTCCACATGGTGATGAGATGGGTCGGATGTGACCCTTTTGGAGAAGTTCTTAGAGTTTATGCTTGATCTCCTTATTTTATAACAGAGTGTGGCAATCGACTGACCCATTGGGTAGCGGTTCACTAGGGGTCATATCGATTAAGTGCTTGACCTTGTAGTCCAGAGGTACCCCAGTGGGTAAGGAGAAGATATCTTTATATTCTTCCACAACCTTATCCACTTTCTTCTGTTGTGTGTAGAGATAGATCACAAATCCCATAGATGTGGCTACAACCTTTCGCTCACTTTGAGAGTGAATCACAAAGAAGAAAAACTTCCTAGTTTGAGAGATGACTTTCCTGCATTGCTTGGCATAGATCAAGGAAATGGCAGTAGGTGGGACTACCTTGGGTATCCTGTACAATTTCCTAACCAAAGTAATAATAACACTGTGAGGCCTAGACTCATATACAACATGATGTTTCCATAAATAAGGTTGGCCCGAAAGAACATCACAAACTTCAAGGGGATTGACATCACACAATACCTTGTCTTTGAAGGGCTTGATGTCGTAGGAAAGGTGATACAGTTGGCTGACACAAAGATCTATTCCTTGGCGGAGCCATCCGACGATGTATGGTTGGGGGTGTGACATTTTTGGTAGGGCCAATCTCTTGACGACCTCCACTAAGATGAGGTTCTTCGAGCTACCGCTATCAATGATGAAGTGTAGCGGAGTACCCTTCACCCGCATTTGTGAATGAAAGAGGTGCTCCTCTTCCCCTGTCTCATTAAGTTCACCGGGATGGATCTTGGTGGCAACAATGGTGACATTAGGTTCTGTGTCAATAATTTGTCTCCCCTTTTCTGGTTCTGACTTAGAGTTGGAACCCACATCTAATTCATAGGCTTTCACCTCATCTACTAATGACTTCTTTGAGCAACAATCAATAGTGTTATGCCAGGGGCTCTTATGGAAGTCGCACCACTTCCCGATGTCTTTCTTTGTCTTTCCATTGTCATTCTTTGTATGTGGCTTAGAATGGTTGTCTTAAGGTTGTCCATCTTTTCTCTACCCTTTTTTCTGCGGGTTGGGGCTACCCTTACCTTGCTTATGATGTGAGGGGTTCCTAGACCCAAACAGTCGTGTCTTTTGTTTAAGCTTCTGCTAAATTTTGATAGCATATCGATAGGCCGCACCCAAGGATGAGATGTCCAAAAAAATTATTTCTATCTGGATGCATCTATGCAAACCATCATGGTACTTGAGAACCAGATGCCACTCAGAATATTTGATACCCATCTTGGTGCGCAAGGTATGGAATATATTTGTGAACTCTGGCACTATTTGGTCCCTTTCCTTCTGTAGTGTGGTCCATCTTGTATACAGGTCCTCATAACTTCCAATAGGGTAGTATTGTTCCTTAATAACATCCCTAAAGGATTCCCAGGTGAGTGTGACTATAAATAACGAGGGTTCCTCTGTTTCCTTTTGCTCACAGAAAGTCTCCCACCAATCTTTGACACGTGGGACGACTTTGAGGAGCACAAATGTAATATTTTCTCTATTGGAAAAATTATGGACAAAAAAATACCTTTCTAGCAGATTCAATCATTTGTCTACAACATCTGTGTCTATATGACCTTCAAATATGGGAATACCAATGTTGATCTATACCTTGAAGGGGGCGATGCCTCCGCTCAAGGAAGATGTGTCGTATGTTGGTATTCATTGAAGGATTTGCACAAAATTATTCATTATCTCGTTCATATGTTGTGTGAGGGCTTCCTCGAGCAACAGTTTGAAAGGATCTCTTGCCCCATCATATTTATTTTCTCCCTCCATGGAATGTCTCTTGGGCATGCGAGAGCTCTTGTTCTCAAGAGAAAGAATCCCGAGACCCAACTCTTTGTACCCTGACCTTGTCGGGGACATGCACTATGAACGACAAGGAGCAGACCGCTCTGATACCATTGATCCATATTTTATGAGAAGAAAAAAATTATTACAAATCTATATTATTAACATAAAGATACAATGAACAATAACAAAGATATAGTAAAACTTGGCTTCTATTCAATAAAAAAATATGTTGAAACTGTAAAATGCAGACTAAAAATAAGCTTTCTATAATGGTGGCAACTTATCTCTGAGAAGAGATGTGACGATTGCAGTTATTTGCAATAATATGAGTAAAATGAGGCTCCAAAGGCCTTTTTACATCAAATATGAATGCCAAAATCCTAGACATAAAAAAACCTAACCCTGAGAGATAAAGCACCAAAAGTCATTTAGGCCCCGTTGGGGTAAGTTGGTACATCAACTTCCCAGGGTCATAACTTTTACACACGATCTCCATTTTAGGCACACAATAGCCCACTGTAAAGGTCTATCTGAGGACTACACATTATGCCATCACACTCTAAATTTATTTACAGTGTGACTATGGAAAGTCCAAAAAATGTTGTTTAGGGTCTCAAAACGACCCTAGAAGTTCAGGACCCAAAAACCTAGGAAACAATTGCTAAAATGAAAACTGCATGTGAGCTAGTTGGAATAGGTGGGTGGCCACTGATATCCACCTAGATCACCTTTGATCATAAAACAAACCTCAAATTCATGATCCTTGCGAAAAATTATGAAAAATGAATATAAAGTTACCTAGGTGTTATTAATATACCTCATGGCACACTTTACGAGATGACCATACTTGGCCTCTTCCTTAGCATGCAAAATTATGCAGAACATATAGCCTCGAGATCCGTGCCTCTCCTTGGTCTATGTGCAGACATGGGAATGTGTCCCCAGTTCTTGGTATCCACGCCCATATATAGGTTGCGGGCCTCCAAAACTCCACGCAAAATTTAGGCAACTTATTACTAAATTTAGTGGGATCCCATAAGAAGCGAGTTGGTTGGCACATTGATTAGACCATTGGATAAATTGGAGGAGGTTGAGGGTTCTATTCCCCACGATCCTCTCCTTTGTTGGCACATTCATTGGTTTTGTTATATATATGGTTACAACCATATATTACATAGTTACGATGCAATAAAGTTTGTTATCCCCCATGCGGGATATGGCATCGGTCGCATAGAATAACATATAAACCAGGGGTTGGGGGCTTATCCCTCGGCCCCTTTTCCCCATGAATGGAACTTAACCAAATTCAAATATAATTTATGCCATATATAGGTTAAGACTCATGCGATGGCGCGATGGTAGGGGAGGCTTTGTTAAGGTTTATGGAGGTCGTGGGTTTGACCCCCGTTGACTCCATAAATTTAACATAACTATGACCATAATTTCCAATGGGGGACTGCCACATGGTGGCCTCTCATTGGTTAACATTTTCCATGTGTCAACATATAATTTGTCCACCTGAACTGTACGTCTTGCCCAGTCAACTACCAACTAAGCATGCCACGTCACTTGATTTCCATGTGTCAGCATATGAAAGTGCCACATCATCACTGTACAACCTGTACAGTCATGTGCCACGTGTCATCCTTGTAGTGGTGACAAGTGTCACCTCTTGACTTTTTCCCTTTGACTTTTGTCATTTGACTTGAACTTTGATTGCTCATAACTTTTGCATATGAACTCTATTTGAGGTGATTTTTGTGTCATTGGAAAGCTATCACCGAGCTCTACACATTGATGATGTTTTAGAGAGCATTTTGGATATTTCAATTTTGAGCACTTATGGATCCCCTAGGACCTCTATGAGCATTCCAGATCCTCTTGGAGCTCTGTGAGCGTTCCTTAGATCCTCTTGGATCACCAATGTTCCCAAAAACACTGAAATGGTGAGAACGAGCTTCAAAAATTCTAAATGTGATTCTTGTATAACTATGTTAAAAACACATATATAGAACATTAAAAAAAATTAAAAATATATATTATTTTTTTTAAATTATAAATAATTAAAAAACATTATAACCAAAATAAATAATAATAATTAAAAATAATAATAAAAATATAATATATATCAAAGGAAAAACCAAATAAAACTAAAAGTAGTTAAAAAAAACACCAAACAAAACTAGAAATGATTTAAAAGGAAAACAAAAATCAAACTACCAAGGGGTGCGCGCTCCCTCGTCATCCTTGCTGCCCATTTAAGCGGGGGAAGGGTTTGTGGGAGGGTGAGATAGGGGAACTAGATGGGGATAGAGAGGTGGGGTGATTTTGAGGATATTTCCTTTTTAATAATTTAATATTTTGTATTTATTTAATAATTTTTAATATTAAT
>JZKD02S0005571.1:118825-128957 GCA_000966675.3 Picea glauca
TAATAACCCTAGAAGGTGAAACGCCAAAAGTCATGTGGGCCCTATGGGTAAGTTGGTGTAATTTGGTACCTCAACTTCCAAGGGTCATAACGTTTGCATACCACCTCTGTTTTAGGCGCGTGATAGCCCATTGGAAAGGTCTTTCAGAGAACTTACACATTTCACCATCAAACTCTGACTCCATCTATAGTTTGACTGTGGTGAGCCAAAAAACAACGATTAGGGCCCCAAAATGGACCTGGAAGTACAACAAGATGTGCTGACATTAAAACATACAAAATAAGCCAGTTGGATTAGGAGAGAGGCCACCCGTATCCACCTGGAGGATGTGTGGGGATTCAGACAACCCCAGAAGTGTAGAACCCACAATTACAAAGCAGTACAAAAGAATGTGTTGAACAAAAAACAGACACAAGGAGCCAGTTGGAATAGGTGGGTGGCCACCAATATCCACTTGGATCAATCCTCCCCCCTTAGGAAGCAATGGTCTCCATTGCATTGATTTCCCCTATCAGGTGAGGAAACTTCTGTTGGATTTGTCCCTAGGTGAGCCACTTTCCTTGGTGTAGGAGTTGCTCTGTCTTGACCACCCAATAAAGATGGATTTGTTGTTGGTGAGTGCCTTTGACCTGTGTGTCCACTATTTGATCAATGGAGAATTGTTCTATGTAGTTAGGGTTGAGGTCTATTGGTGTCAGTTGTTCTTCAATCTTAGAGGTGTCCATAGATGGGGGAAAATATGGCCGAAAGAGGTCCACATTGAATACTGGATGCAAAACAAGGAAGGGTGGAATGTTGAGCTCAAAAGCATTGCTGCCCACACCCTTGGTGATAGTGTAAGGCCCATAATGAAGTGGACGAAGCTTCCGATCGGGCCTGGTGAGACGCTCCTTCTACAAATGTAACCAGACTTTGTCGCCAACTTGAAACTGGTGTGGTACCCTGTGTTGATCATGGCACTGCTTGTACTTAGCATTGGATTTCTGCAAAATCTTCTGGACCTGTTCGCGGATGTGATGAATCTTCTCAATGAATCTGGTGGCTTTGTTGATCGCAAAATGATCAGGGGAAGATTCTATCTGTGTGGTGACAAGAGGAAGTGCAACATTAATGGGTCCCAAGGGTTGGAATTCCAGACCCACCTAAAATGGGCTATGGTCGGTGGAACTATGGAGAGCCCTATTGTAACTGTGTTGGACATATGGGAGAATCTCGTCCCATTTACATGGATGCTTAGAATTATACATGTGCATGATGTGCACAATCATCTGATTGATGAACTATGTTTGGCCATCAGGTTGGGGGTGGAAAGCAGTGGATTTTGTGAGCTTGGTGTCCAAAAGAGACCAGAGAATCCACCAAAAGGTGTTGAGGAACCTGTTGTCTTAGTTAGAGATGATGGTATGTGGTATCCCAAAGTGGACCCACACTCATTCGAAGAAGAGCTTAGCAATATCTACCACTATGATATTCTTCTTACAGGCTGTGAGGATGGCCATCTTCGAAAATCGATCAACGACCACAAACACAAAGTCATTTCCTTGCTTGATGGACGACAAGCTAAACATGTAATCCATTGAAATGGATTCCCAAGGATTCTCGAGAATAAGAAGATGGGTGTGTAAGCCTTTCTTCTTGATGGATGACTTGGCAATGGCATAGGCAGTGCAAGATTTGATATACTTGTTGATGTCCTGTCAAAGTTTTGGCCAATAAAAATGTTTATGAAGAATGATCATAGTTTTATCCATGCCAAAATTTCTTTCCACCCGACTGTAGTGGGCTTCCCAAATCATCTTTACACACTCTCTTGTAGGAACACAGAGATGGCCCAGGTGACATAAGAGTCTGTCCTAAATGTGAAAATCAGTGACAGTTGTGCCTGTACCCAAGAGTTGATAAGTGGTGGCGAAGTCCAAATCTTGCTGATAAAGTTGGGTCCACTCAGATGCTTCATGTCCACATGAATGGAGCACAGTGGTGAGTGTAGACACAGGAGGCCGACTGAGGTAGTCAACAACACGATTGGAGATGCATGTCTTATACTTTATGTTGAGATGGAAATGTTGTAGGTAGGTGGACCACTTCTGATGGTTATTGTTCTGCAATTTCCCTTATGTCTATATGAACTGTAGAGGCTTGTGATCAGTGTGTATGATCGTCTCTTTCCCTAGAATGTAATGTTTCCATTGACGATAGGCTTGTACAATGGAATATATTTCCTTGTCATAGGTGGGGTATTTCCATATAGTATCAGAGTGTGTCTCACTATGGTATGCCACCAGATGCTCATGTTGAGTGAGAACTGTTCCCACAACATAGTCAGATGCATCAGTCTCAATCTCGAATGGTTGTTGCAGATCGGGCAAGGAGAGTATTGGAGCTGAGCACAAACAATAATTTAGATCATCGAATGATCGTTTCAACTCCTTCCCCCACATTAACTTGGCCCTACCACTGCCCTTGGTCACCTAGTTGAGGGCCCATGCAATATGGGAGAACCCAACACGAATCGTCGATAGAAGTTGGCTAGTCCCAAAAAGCTCCAAAGCTCGGTTAGTGTGATTGGGGCTAGCCAGTCATGGATGAATTGGATCTTAACTGGATCAACATGTACCCCATTCTCATCAACAATGTAGCCCAAGTATTGGACCTTGTTCATTCCAAAAGAGCATTTTTCCTAGTTGTCATAAAGCTTGAGCTGCCATAGAGTGCTCAAAACCTGCTGAATATGCTGCATGTGCTCCTCCCACGTTCTTTTGAAGTTGAGGATGTCATCCAAATATACTACCACAAAGGAGTTGGTGAAGGTTCTCAATACATCGTCCATCAACCTCATGAAAGTGGTTGGTGCATTTGTTAAGCCAAAGGGCATGACTAGCCATTCGTAGAGACCTTCTTTAGACTTGAAGGTTGTCTTCCATACATCAGTTGGTTCGATGGGAACTTGGTGGTAGCTAGACTTCAGGTCAATATTGTTGAAGAACTTTTTCCCCTTGATTTGGTTAAGAAGGTCATCAATCCTGGGAATAGGTAGCGGTTCCTGACTGTGATTTTGTTTAAGGCTATGTAATCAATGCAGAGTCGCCAAGTCCTGTCCTTCTTCTGCACCAGGACAATCAGGCTTCCACAAGGGGAGGAGCTGGGTATGATGTGCTCCTTTTGAAAAATCTCTCAGATATGACACCTAATTTCTTCATTCTCCATCAACGAGCATCGATAGACTGGTCCATTAGGTAGAGGTACGTTGGGGGTCAGATCAATTGGATGCTTGACTTGACAGTGTGTCGGTATCCCTGTAGGTGATGAGAAGATGTATCTGTATTCTTCCACAATCCTGTCCACTTGTTTCTACAACAAAGAGAGGCACTGTGTAGAGGCCACAGATGTGGCGGTGACCTTCTGCTTACTGTGAGCATGGATCACAAAGAAGATGAACTTCCCATTCTGTGAAATGACCTTACTGCATTGCTTAGCAGAGATTAAAGAAATAGTAGTAGGCGGTGCTACCTCTGGGATCCTATACAATTGTCTACCCAAAGTAATAATAACACTGCGGTGTCTAGACTCATACACAACATGACGCTTCCACAAATATGGTTTTCCTAAAATAACATCACAAACTTCAAGGGGAACAATATCACACAGTACCTCATCTTTAAAAGGCTTGATGCCATAGGGAAGACGACATCGTTGGCTGACACGAGATCTCTTCCTTAGCGAAGCTAGCCGATGGTGTAGAGATGCGGATGCAGTGTCGTTGGCAGGTCCAGCCACTTGACGACCTCTGTTGAAATCAAGATCTTCTTACTACTGCTATCGACAATGAAATGAAGCGGAGCCCCCTTGACCCACATATGTGAGTGAAAGAGGTGTTCCCCTTCCTCTGGTTCTTCTAGTTCGCTTGGTCAGAATTTGGTGGTAGGGACATTGGCAATGGGTTCAACATCGATAATCCACTTCCCTCCTTTAGGATTTGACTCGGAATCAGAATCAGCCTCTGACCCGAAAGCCTTCAGCTCGACCACGAGGGACTGCTTGGAGCGACATTCTTCGGTGTTGTGCCAAGGACTTTTATGGTACTAACACCATTTTCTCGTGTCCTTCTTCGTATTCTCATTGCCCTTCTTGTGTTGCAGCTTGGACTGGTTGTCCTGAGGGAGACCATCTCGACTTGGTCCCTTGCTGTGTGGGTTGGGGATGCCTTTGCCCTGCTTCATCTTTGAGGGGTTTGCAGATCCAAACTCTCGCCTCTTCTGCTTAAATTTATGCTCGATCTTGATAATGTATCTATAAGTTGTTCCCAACGAGGCGATGTCCAAGAACTCCATTTCTGTTGGAATGTATCTATGCAAACAACCACAATATTTGAGCACCAGATGACGCTCAGAGTCTTTGATACCTAATTTGATGCGTAGGGTATGGAAAATATTGGTGAAATCTGGTACTTCCTAGTCCCTTTCTTGATGTGGGGTGGTCCATCTGGTGTATTGGTCCTCGTAGCTTCCAACATGGTAGTATTTTTCTTTGATGGCGTCCCAGAAGGAATACCATTTCAGGGCCACCAAAAACATTGTAGATTCCTCCACGACCATTTTCTCAGAGTAAGTATCCCACAGTATTTAACATGGGGAATGACCTTGAGGAGTGCAAAAGTGATATTTTCCCTATCGAAAAAAATTTGGACCGAAAAATATCCTTTGAGAAGATTCAACCATTTATCTGCAGCATCCACATCTATCAGTCCTTCAAATAATGGAATATCAAAATTTACCTGTACCTTGAAGCCCACCAGTCTTTAACATGGGGAACGACCTTGAGGAGTGAAAAAGTGATATTTTCCCTGTCGAAAAAATTTTGGACTGAAAAATATCCTTCGAGCAGATTCAACCATTTATCTACAACATCCGCATCTATCAGTCCTTCAAATAATGGAATATCAAAATTTACCTGTACCTTGAAGCCCACTAGTCTTTAACATGGAGAATGACCTTGAGGAGTGTAAAAGTGATATTTTCCCTATCGAAAAAAATTTGGACCAAAAAATATCCTTCGAGCAGATTCAACCATTTATCTACAACATCCACATCTATTAGTCCTTCAAATAATGGAATATCAAAATTTACCTATACCTTGAAGGGGGTTGCATGACCACTTGATGAAGATGCTTCCCCTGTGGGAAACCGTCGAAGGATCTGTGCGAAGTTGTCGATCATTTCATTCCTTTGTCGCACAAGAGCCTCCTCGAGCAACATTTTAATAGGATCTCTTGCTCCATCATCTTTCTTTTCGTCCCCCATGGGTTGTTTTCGGGCTCAGTGCGACTGATCTTGTAATGGATCGATTGGTTTGAGTCCCAACTTCTTGTACCCAGATCTTGTCGGGGACATGCACGAAGAAAAATAAATGAAGAGCAGACTGCTCTAATACCACCGATCCATATTTAGGAGAGGAATGGATTATTAACAGATTGAACACAATAAACACATAGATATGAAGAATAACACAAATATCCAGTGAAAAATATCTTCTATTAAATAATGAAATATGCTGAAACTGTAAAACTGCAGGACTAAAACACTTTCTCGAATGGTGGTAGCTATCTCTGAGAAGAGATGTGGTTGCTACGTGCATCGGTCTGAGAAGAATCGATTACAATGAGGCTCCAGAGGCCTTTTTGATATTACTCATGAATTCCAAAACCCTAGACATCCAAAAACTTAACCCTAGAAGGTGAAACACCAAAATTCATGTGGGCCCTATGGGTAAGTTGGTGTAGTTTGGTACCTCAAGTTCCAAGGGTTGTAACTTTTGCATACCACCTCAGTTTTAGGTGCGTGATATCCTGTTGGAAAGGTATTTCAGAGAACTACACATTCCGTCGTCAAACTCTAACTCCATCTACAGTTTGATTGTGGAAAGCCAAAAAAAAAACGTTTAGGGCCCCAAAATGACCCTAGAAGTACAACAAGACGTGTTGACATAAAAACATACATAATAAGCCAGTTGGATTAGGCAAGAGGCCACCCGTATCCACCTGGAAGATGTGTGGAGCTTCAGACAACCCCAGAAGTGTAGAACCCACAATTACAAAGCAGTATAGAAGAACGTGCTGAACAAAAAACAGACATGAGGAACCAGTTGGAATAGGTGGGTGGTCACCAATATCCACTTGGAAATATATATATATATATATATATATATATATATATATATATATATAGTGTAGAACCCACAATTACAAAGCAATATAGAAGAACGTGCTAAACAAAAAACAGACATGAGGAACCAGTCGAAATAGGTGGGTGGTCACCAATATCCACTTGGATATATATATACATCATCATCATCAGTAAGAATTGAGGTTGAATCAAGAGAATAACATAATTTTGTTTTTATAATTTTTAAAACAATTATTTATTTATTTTTCATAGTTTTTTAAAGATTTTTTATTTTTAAAAAATGATTTTAGAATCATACTCTTGAAAAACTTAAAACTCTTTCTAATTTAATTGAAAAACTTAAAATGCTTTCTAATTTAATTGAAAAACAATATGTTTTTTCGTCGAATTTTTTTTTCTAAGATTTTTTTCTTTTTCTTTTTAATGTTTTTGTTTACAATAATGTTAACTCTTTAGAATATGGTTTAAAAAATGTTGTAATTTAAGTTTGGAAAAAATGAATAGTGTTATTGGTAACAATTATTTTCGATTTGGGGATTAATTTTTAAAATTTTGATTACTATGGTACTAGTTGTTAAGGTCATGATTTCAAACAATTTGAAATTTTAATCTTCAAAAGAAAAATGTAGTGATACTAATAACATCACTTTTCAATTTGAAGGTTGATGTTAAGGTTTTGGTTATAATTTTACCGGTTGTCAAGGCCACAGTTTCAAACAAGTTGTAATTTTCTGAAAAAACAAAAGGGTGTGCTACTAATAGTACCAGTTTTTGATTTGGGGATTGATTTTAAGTTTTTGGTTCTAATGATATAGGTTGTCAAGGGCACGATTTTAAATAGGTTGTAATTTTAACTCTGAAAAGAAAAATAATGATTATGTAATCACCACTTTTTTATTTCAAATTGATTTTGATATTTTTAATTCAATAATATGAGTTTTTAAAATTAAAATTCTGTTGTTGTTGAAATCACAAGTCTAATCGAATAATATTAAATACACACCAGATCATTTGAAATAACATTGAAGAAACAATTATATACATAAATACACACTTTTAATATATAAAAATAGATAAATACTCACATTTATTATTTAAATAAACATTTGTTCTTATCATGTCCACTTCTAAAATAATTTCAAAAAATTGTTGCATAATCACGTGATATTCTAATGATTCCCCTCTTAGAAATATTCCTACGTCTACTGTCGTGAGTAATATTCCTTCCATTTACGTTATAAATGCCCCGTGCCCATTATATACTATATTTGGGTTATAAATAAAGAATCAATGATTGTATACAATTTGAATTTCAATACACATATGTGCTTTATCACGAAATTTGGTTAGTCATGATTAATATTCCTTTCCATTTACGTTATAAATGCCACGTGCCATTATATTCTATATTTGGGTTATAAATAAATAAATAAATAAATAAGGAATCAAATGATTGTATACATTTTGAATTTCAATACAAATATTGTTTTATCAAGAAATTTGGTTAATGAGATATATTAAAGAAGAAAAAGAGTTTGATAAAATTTAGTTTAAAAAAGATATTAAATTGTTGTTAAAATTTAGGTTAAAAAAGATATTTGGATATAGGATATAAAGAAAAAAAAAAAAATATAAGGAAGAAAAGAAAAGAAAAAGATATGGGATATAAAAGAAAAGAAAAAAAAGGATTGGATAAATTTGGTTTGGAAAAGATGTTTGTAAGAGATATAGGATATAAAAAACATATATTTTGAAAATTGAAAAACAAATTAAAGTTTAAATAAAAATAAATAAATTTGTATTTTAAGATCGTGATTGCATTTTTAAAATTTGATAAAGATTTATCTTTATCTTCTTATTTCCTTAAATATTGGAATAGTAAGACAAAAAAAACATATATTAAAAAGACAATATATCACTAGTTTTCATAATGAATTAATATCTAAAAGTAAGAAAATTTATACATAAGTTTTATACATAAGTTTCTTGATTTGGAATCTCTCTTCCATATTTAAATATAAGTTGATCAATTATAATATATATGATGATCAATTTTCATTTTTAATTGATCAAAACAAACCCTAACCTACCCAAAATTAAACTAAAAATATGAAATCATTTAACATTGAAATATTCAGAAATGAAACTAAAATCATTCTTAATGTAAAAATAAATATATTATTAATAATAAAACTTAATAAAAATCAATATTAATAAAATATATGTAGAAAAAGTGCAAAGGAATTGTAACTTCCTCTCTATTGTTTAAAATTACAAGAAAAAATCTAATAAATTTATTTTATATTTCATATGTATTTGTTTTGAAATTGAATTTTTAATTTTTAATTTTTATAAATTAATATTTAAAATTTGATTAATGAAATTTCTAAATAAAAGTGGTTGATATAAGATAATGGACCTCATTTAGCACTTTTCAAAAAATTATTCACAATCCTTTTTTATTGACTAATCAATTTAATAGAAAATTGTTTGCCAAAAAAAAGGCGAGAATGAAATGGGGCTTTGTTTACTACCCAGGTCTTGGATACCTAGCAGAATACAAATGCATGATGGATGATTTTTTGTGTGGGTTAAGAAACGGTGATCCTAGGCATAGCAATCTGCCCAAATACATGCCTCATGTAGTGATAAAAGGAGGGTGATATGATTTGGCTTGCATTGGCTAATAACAACCATTGATGGTTGTCCTCACTGTTGGTTTGACATAACAGCCACTGATAATTGTTCTCACTACTGATTTAACATTTTGAATTATGATAAGTTTTTCACTATTTAATAATAATAAAAAACTAAAAACAATGAAACTATTGACTTAAAAATGGCTCATACTTCTATTAAGTAATTCTATTAAGTAAGGATGTTGAAGAGTTTAAACTTGTAAGTGAAATGATTCACCCAAAATAAGGTAACTTGGGGAGCATTTTTAGGCCAGAATCATTCCAAATCCAAAACACTGTTACAACCTGTTACCCGACATCAAAGCAAGCAAAACCAAATGGAATCTCAAACTTTTCTTCAGAAGTGGAGGGAGGAGATAAGAGGGCAAGTCTGGATTGTGTATCTAACCAAATGGAATCTCAAACATTTCTTCCAAAGAGGAGGAAGCAGATATGAGGGCGGGCACGTCTAGAATCTGTATCTTTGGCTTATTCTCCAAGGCTTCTCTTAATAAATCACACAACTCCATACTTCCCAGGCAGGTGCTGTTGTGCATATCTATACATATATATTTACATCTTAAATCTCACTTCAATTAATTAAACAAGCCCAGAACAAGCCCAGCCTTAGGTCGCGGTTTCGGATCACGGGAAGCAAAGAATGGGCAACTACGCCTCATGCGTCGCGTCCAATCTCTTGCCCAAGACAGCAAAAGTGATACTGTGCAATGGCAGCATTCAAGAGTTTCGGAGGCCTGTGAAGGCCGCAGAGCTGATGCTGGAGAACTCTCAGCAATTCGTCAGCCATTACAACGCCCTGCAGGTGGGGCGCCGAGCCTCTGCTCTTTCGGCGGATGAAGACTTGGAATTGGGTAACATCTATTTCATGCTCCCCATGGAGAAGCTCAACACTGCGCTATCGGCTTCGGACATGAATTCTCTTCAGCGAAAGGCCAATCCCATCGCTAAACGGGGCTGGAGCAGGACCGCCAGAATCCTCCCTGTTCTGGCCTATGCGCGCCCCATTCCTTCTCCAGAGAAAAAAGAAGAGTATTTAAACGCGGGCTCTTGTCTGGTGGTCATGGGTTCGAAGCCGGGGGAGGTGAGAGAACAAGAAGTTGTGATTCCACGAATGGATATTGGCGATATACGAATGGAGTTGGGGATGTACAGGACGAGTAGCTGCAGTTCGTGGAAGCCCGCGTTGGAAACGATCAGTGAAATCTAATTAAAAATTATGACTGTTTTGACACATTTGCAAATTCATTGTTC
>JZKD02S0005571.1:134865-148606 GCA_000966675.3 Picea glauca
GAGTCATGGTAAAGACATGGTGTTCATCTACTTCTCCACATCTCTTCTCCTTTTTTGAGCTCTTCCAATTGTTCCCTTTTTCCTCAAAGGAATAACTTCGCAGAATTTCCCCCTATTTCCTAAACTCCTCAATGGAGAGCGGTATACACAAATGTGCATGAAGGGAACATAATCTCAAAGGACTCGATGGGAATGGATCCCATAATCTCCTATCAACACTATAACATTGGCGATATGATTGAACGAACCAAACTATCCTTTAAACCTCTCTACCAACTGCAATCTTATTCCTTCAATTTAACAAATCATTTAAACTCTTATTTATAATAAATTTTAGATCAATATATTTAATAGCTTGGTTATGATCCTTACGTAACTTTAGTTACAAACTAAATATTAACTTAATGATGTGAAATACATCTATGATGCTTTGAATTCTCTTGTGAATAACTTAATTATGAGGATGCCTTAGTTTCTTTTTCCAATGTGCATTATGCTTACTGACAAAATACTATTGATTGATGCCATGCATTTTTATTATACAACCAGAGTGGGTCTAATGGATAAGAATATGTGTTTCCTCCTTGAGTAGACTTTAAAAACAAATGATTATTATTATTATTATTATTCCTTCTCGAAGGCGCAGAGGGACTATAGCGATCGATAATTCGTTGACTTTGTATTAATCTGTCCTTTGACTATAAATTTTTGCATCATTTGTATTGTTCATACTATAGAAGTAAAAACATTATTTTATATATTAAAATAAATAAATAAATAAATAAATAAATAAAACTTATATGTCATTGTCTCATTGGAGAATATATTCAAGGTCTTATTGTGAGCTTCGTTGTTCCCAATGTTGTAAATGTGTAGATATCCAAAGTTTTGAGCTTAGACGCTCCTTTTTAATTTTTATTACATTTTTACTGAAATGTTTACAAATCGAAAGTTCTGAGAATGGACGTTGTTTTTTATTAATGTATTTGTCCTATTATTATTAGTCCTTTGTATTTGTATTGAAATGTTTGCATATCGAAGGTTTAGATCATTGACACTTTTTTTGAGGTGCTTGAAGAGGCCTGGCAGCTTAAATGTTTACATGGCGGGAGGTCCTTAAACAAGCCTGACAGCTTAAATGTTTGCATACCGCGAGGCCCTTAGACAACTTGACAACCTGAAATTTTTACCTAAATAGGCTTCTCGGAGTACATTTTTCCTCGAAATTTTCTGTACAATGTTGCAATGAATTTGGACAATATTGTTCTCCACCGTTAGTTGAATAGGAATTGTATGTTTCATACTTCTTCTAGGCTTGGAATGCAATTTCGTCATCTTTGAAGCTACATACATTGTTTACTGGTTCAGTGGGTGCTTATTCTTCGTTTGTTCATCGGTTGTTGCTTGTTGTTGTTTGGTTCGACTTTGCAAGGTTGGGGTCCTGCATTCATAGTTGGATCTGGTTTTTTTTTTTTACTTTGCGGGGTCTAGGTGTTGCACCCACAATTCGACCTGTTCTTCTGTTGTTCATCGTTTCGGAGTAAGTTTCCATTCCATAATTTCATTTTCTGTTCCTTCTTTGTTTTTCAATGTTTGCAGTTAGCAAGTAAGAATGTTTTCTTATTTCTACTGGCATGCTCGTCATATGTTTCTGGTTCCTTATGTGCTTTGGTTACAGTTTGGTAATCGTTGGAGATACATATGTTGTTTATTGGTTCAGTGGTTGTTGCTTGTTCGGTGGTTCGGTAGTTCGGTGGTTCGTTGGTTGTTGGTTGTTGTTGTTTGGCTCAAGTTTACGATTTTGGGGCCCTAGGGCTACAATTGGGCTTGTTCGTTCTTTCTCATTGGTTTGGTGATTGTTGTTTTCTTTTGTTTACTTCGGATTTGTATGGTTGGGGTCCTGCGTCGGCAGTTGGAGCTATTTTTTTTTTTGGCGCTTTGCGCTGTTCAAATCTTGCACCGGCAAGTTGACTTGTGGTTGTGTTGTTTTTCGTGTCTGGCGAAGTCGAGATATGGCGCATGTTCTGTGCCCACCTGTTTTGCTGTAAAATTTTGTTGATACTTCAGTGTTGACATGATACAAATAGTGGCATAAGAAATAATTGGACAACTACATGTGCAATTGCAATATTTGTTTTTTTTTTGTTAAAATAAAACATGTACAAAACGCACTTATTAACCATATATGGTGAAATGTCCCCATATCACAATACAAATTCTTTATCCTCTACATAGACTGGTGTGACCACGATACAATTTGTCTTGTACTTGAGATATGATATGTACACCAAATATACTGCAAAATTATATTTCCATGTCTAGAAGCATATCTGGATACTATGCCACAGAAAATCAAAATCATTTAGCTATGGCCATGCAATTTCTTAATATTTTGTGGCTTGTAATATATTTTGGGCTGGGAAAAACTTTATATATTTACAACCATGGATGGAGAAAATAAAAGGTTCATGTTTCTAACTATCTTTTATTATATCCGTTGATTCTCATTTACTGTATGTACGTATTACTTGTTCTCCGCTGCATACCAGCTTCCATTCATGTTCATTGTATTTTTTGCGTTCCCACATTAAAAAAAATAGAATAGCTACAGAAAACTAAGGAGTCTTAACTGCAGCGGTGGAAGAGGAGATACAAAGGTACATGTTTGTACTATTATTTCATATTTTGTTGTTTTGTATTTCATTTTTTGTTTGTATATGTGTTCACCTAGTTTATTGTATGTAGATATCGCGTACCTTCCTACATAATAACTTATCTTCATTACATGTCTTCCTACATACTAATTTCCTTCATGTCCATTATATTTTTCTTGCATTGCTACATTTAAACAAACAGAGTGGCTGGAGAGGACGATGGACTCTTTGACGTGAATGTAGAGGAGGAGTTACAGAGGTGCATACCTGTACTCTTATTTCATATTCCAATGTTTAGTATTTCATTTATTGTCTGTGTATTTGTTCTACTTGTTCTACTGCTTTGCACCTTTTTTACTGTATGTATATACTACATATCTTTCTACTTATTCTCATGTGAATCGTATTCTCTTTGCTGCTACATTGAAATAAATAGAACTGTATTTATTTCTTTTACATGTCTTTTTGCATACAAACTTGCCTTCATGTCTATTGTATGTTCGACGTTGCTACCTTGGAAGAAACAGATTGGTTCGACAGGAAGATGAATTCTTATATGCAACAACAAAGGGGTCTGTGGTACAATCTTAGAAAAGGTATACTAACTGTGCTAGTAAATTAAACATACAAAACAGGCAGGGGGCATATAATATTGGACTAGAAAATGATGATTTGGAAACAATGGGCCTTAGTGCCCTCCCCATTTCTATTTTTTCTATTTTCTATTATCTCTTTTTCTTTCTGATTTCTCTGCTTAGTCGTCTTTCCAAAAATGCCTTGGTGCACAGGTTGGTGGACTCATGGGTTCACATTTATGGTCATGCTTCTACCTTATTCCATACTTACCCACTTTGTCAATTGCGGGTGTCAGGCTAGAGGGTTCAATATTGCGCCTCTGGCTTCAGAGGTTCCGCTATTTACAGATTGGTCGTCGTGCCCCGCCATCACGCCCTATTTACTGTTACACATTTTTTCAGTCAAAAAATATGAGGCATACAATTTGACCCTCATGTCCTCATGTTTCCTAAGTATCCCTTAACACCCTATTTCGTATTCTATATCTTTCGACCCTGCATGTGACATTAAGAACAATTATGGACAATATACATTGCATATGTTTGTTTATTCCTTCTGATGTTCATCTACACATGCTTTCATCAGAAAAATTTGGACTAGTGACATGGCCATGAGTAGTCAATCATCCCAAACATCAACAGACCGACAAGGCCAAAGGTAAAGATGCATACATTATGTTCCTCGTATGTTTACCAAAGAAATATCCTCATCTATTTATTCATCTATGGCATGGTGAATATGATGATGTCATCTACAACACATACTTTGCAATTCACAAGAAGTATCAACAAGTGCAAGAGAAACACCGAACATAGTGCAGGTTCCGCAGACTAATAGGTCTGGTTGCAAAACTCTGGCTCTATAGGTCATCTAAGTTGTGCGTCTACTTATACATTTATGTCAGGAAAAAAAGAAAACAAAAAAATAATGCACACTACCATTCACATTACTTTTCCTGTTCAAAAATTGTCACCAGGTCTAAACTTGTAACACCCAAAATACTATTAATAGAGGGCTTGAACAGCCGCCGAACTGGACAAGTGTTCATCAAGGACATAATGGTTGTCTATAGAACCTAATTGGACAAGGAAAACAAAACTAGATCCATTATGCATGCTGACATGACAGACAAGGAAGCCTTGATGAAAGTCACACTCACTATTCCTACACAACTTGTCTAAAAACTTGCAGAAAAGATATTGTCAGGTAATGGGATATCCATTACAAATTTTAATATATTTCCCAAAACAGTATATGACCTTGGTGATTGTGATCAGATTATGTCGCTCAACAAAACAAGTATTGTGGAGAAAATTCTTGCTATTTGTTTAGAATATCATTTTGTCCCGAAAGAAACTATCAGCCAACTTGCACAGAGAAACGACATTTACCTAATCAAACCCATTCCATTGGCGCAACTGTCACACTCGTGATAAAACTTGGCTCACAACACATTCTCCATATAAAATATGGAGAGTCGGACAACGACAAGGCAATGGTACCGTTCTCCATATCCAGATTTTTCCTTTATTTTCGCATTTCCATGTATCTCGGTTAAGTTACATAAATATTGCATTGTTCCATGTTGCAACTGCAATTGTTCGATACCTATTCAAATTTGTTTTCGTCAATGGAACAACAATTGCATAAAGGGCAATTTCCACTTATTCACTTCAAAAATATAACAAAGAAAAGAGATGTTAAAGAAAGGATCCTTCGCACAACCCAAGAAACATTTGTAACAGAATTGCGAGCAAACATTTTACAGGATCTCAAGAAACTAACTAGCTCTACAACTGGTGTGTGTATACATCTACAGATTCATCCTCACTTTGCTCATACAAATAACCTTCACCAAATTTCTGCAGTTTTCCTTCTTCTTTTTTTTGGGTGCAGTTGTATATTATATTGTTCAATATATTAACTGTTATGCTCACGTTTCCAGGTTGAAGGTGTTTTGGTTGTAGCGAATGCGTACTCAACCCCCTTTGAGCATGTATGTGCGAAATGAAACTCTCCTGCTTCTGCTTCTGCTTCTACTTTCATAAGTGATGATACGAATGATTGTCTGTGATGCAGTAAAAAATGTCCATACATATATAGACATTGCCTCAATGTTGTCATATGAACTGTGGGCAACACAATCGTGCATTGTACAACTAGACAGTCTTTGTTACAAGATGTGCTTCTTGGGTTAGCAAAATTTTCATATGAAGCATACCTATAGAAAAAGGCAAATAGTGTTTACATGATGCACAACTTTTGGATACATAGAAAATTTACCTTAAATGAGGACAACGCAATATTGCATATCGACTGTAGAAAAAAAATAAAAATCATATCAAGCTTTGGCAAGAAACAAAAATATCTCACGTGTCTCTGTAATTTTTCTTCAACACCCAGATGAATTTTCGTCAGACTTGAGTTCTTCAGAGTTTACATCTATAGCTGTAAAATTTTGTTTCTAGAGATTTTGTCTCTTCTTGTGCACTTGAAACAACAAGGAGAATCTAATTACAAATGCAATCAATGTTGTTATTTTGATGTTTTTTTTCATCTCCCAGTAAGAATTTTGCATATTTGTTGTGGTGTGCAAATAAAAAAGATAAAATAGTGGTTGGTTGTGGCTTTTATGGAGGAGTCTGCACATTTTTTGGGTGCCCAAATTGGACAATTGTTTTCCAACTATATAGCCATGGCAAGATTTCTGCATTTTTTTTGTGTGCCCGAATAAAAAAAAATTGGTCTCCAACTATACATTTATGGTATGGTATCTCCATTTTCTCGATGCCCTAATTTAAAAAAAAAGGAATTAGCATGGATTGAAACATGATCTTGACATTTTTAGATCTTGCTATAGAGATTGGGGAGTTCGGGCATTGGAATTCATACAGGCAGGTGTGGTTTTTGGTGATGTACATGCGCATAATATTGTTCAATCCAGAAATTGGAAGCATGAGAGAAAACCCCATAAAAATTATCCAACTTTAAATAACTCAGGCTCATCCTTTGAACTGTCGAAATAGCTTGCTCCTCTGGGAATAATCATCAGCAATTTCCAATATTATTGAAAATTTGGCATTGTTAAAACTGGTAGTGATAGACCATGGCACTATCAAAAGAAAATGTCCATAGTGATCTTGCTTAATGGAAAAATAGTAATCAAAAACTTTCTTGTTCCCCATTTTGAGGTATGGTTATAACTAGCGTACAGTGGCGAAGCTCTGCTGGTTTTGTGTTGTCTTGTGTTTGGCAAACTTTTGTTCATATCCCATGGCCCCGGTTATTTTCTCGTGGGAACATATACCAGATGTAAGAGAAAACCAATTCCATGATGTGTTTTCTATATATATCAAATTGTTTGATGCAAATTTTGATGCATACTTCTCTATGGAACCTTGTGGGATCTTGCTTGACGCTTTCTGTGTTCATGTGTTGCCTTCTGCCTCAACTTTCAATACATTTGGTGTTTACTTGGTTCTTGGTTGTATGCTTTGATCTGGGAAATTAATAATACATTTTGGATCTTCGTAGTTTTTATATGATCTTAAAGAATATAGAGGACATGTTTTTCCCTTTATTATAAGCTCTCTGACGCAAATGTAGTATGTGGCTCATTTTAGCACTTTTCCTTTATCAATGAACTTAGCAAAATTAATCTCCTGTAATAATTTGAAATAAAAGAATATATACTATGCGAAGTCCAATGGAACTATCATATCAACGAGAGGACATTAAAATTAAAATTCGTCATTGTTATACTTGTGGTGAAGCTGACAGTACAATAACTTTACTTAGACATCCCAAAATTGATCTTCTTGTAGCTTTTCAACGCTTCTCTTATACAAGCAGATCCTGAAAAATATAAGCATGGCTCATTGTATCTATTCCTTAATTGAAGAACATGTTCACATGTTTAATGCACTTCATATTTACTCTTAATACCATCACATCAATGGGGCTTTCTTACACCAATTCTCTCTTCTGAAAATTTCCATCCCCTTTCATTTTTCCCTCTGCTTTCCCTTTCTGGCTACTTACTCATTTTTCAGAAAATGTCTAGGTGCGAGAGTTGGTAGATTCACGTCTTCAAATTTCCACTTACTTTTATATCACCAGCCCAACCGGTCGCTTCCCCATTTCATATTGAACAAAATTTTTGGATTGCAGGTTCCCAGATAGGCAGGTTGAACATTGTGTTTCCATTGGTCCGTCGCCTACAAATAGCACTTGGACTTCCGCAATCTACAAATTAGCAAAAAAATTCCCCTTTATCTCGTTTTTAGCACTTTTCCTTGATCAGTGAACTTAGCAAAATTAATCTGGTGGAATAATTTGAAATAAAAATATATATATTATACGAAGTCCAATGGAACTATCATATCAATGAGAGGATATTAAAATTCAAATTCGTCATTGTTATACTTGCGGTGAAGCTGACAGTACAGTAACTTTACTTACACATCCCAAAATTGATTTTCTTGTAGATTTCCGATGCTTCTCTTATACAAACAGATCCTGGAAACTATAAGCATGGCTCGTTGTATCTATTCCTTGATTGAAGAACCTGTTCACATGTTTAATGCATTTCATAGTTACTTTTAAGACCATCAATGGGGATTTCTTACACCAATTCCTGCTTCTGAAAATTGCCATCCCCTTTCTTTTTTCCCTCTTCTTTCCATTTCTAGTTACTTACTCATTTTTCGGAAAATGTCTAGGTGCGGGAGTTAGCGGATTCACGTCTTCAAATTTCCACTTACTTTTATATCACCAACCCGACCGACTGCTTCCCCGTTTCATATTGAACAAACTTTTTGGATCACGGGTTCCCAGATAAGTAGGTTCAACATTGCGATTCCATTGTTCTGGCACCCGCAAATAGCACCCGGACTTCCACAATCTACAAATTAGCAAACAAATTCCCCTTTATCTCGTTTTTAGCACTTTTCCTTGATCGATGAACTTAGCAAAATTAATCTTCTGGAATAACTTGAAATAAAAGAACTATCATATGTGAAGTCCAATGGAACTATCATATCAACGAGAGGACATTAAAATTAAAATTCATCCTTGTTATATTTGCGGTGAAGCTAACAGTACAATAAATTTACTTAAACATTCCAAAATTGATTTTCTTGTAGCTTTTCGACGCTTCTCTTATACAAACAGATCCTGGAAACTATAAGCATGGCTCGATTTATCTATTCCTTAATTGAAGAACATGTTCACATGTTTAATGCATTTCATAGTTACTGTTAAGACCATCAATGGGGCTTTCTTACACCAATTCTCACTTCCGAAAATTGCCATCCCCTTTCTTTTTTCCCTATCCTTTCCCTTTCTAGTTACTTACTCATTTTTTGGAAAATGTCTAGGTGTAGGGGTTGGCAGATTCACGTCTTCAAATTTCCACTGTTACTTTTATATCACCAGCCCGACTGACCACTTCCTCGTTTCATATTGAACAAAATTTTTGAATCGCAGGTTCCCGGATAGGCGGGTTCAACATTGCGTTTCCATTGTTTTGTCGCCTACAAACAAAACTCGAACTTCCACAATCTACAAATTAGCAAACAAATTCCCCTTTATCTCGTTTGCTTTCGCTTTCTGTCTACTTGGTCTTTTTTCTGAATGTGTCCTTTTTCCAAATGTCTCATGCTTTTATATAAAACACCCGAAGTTCTGCAATATACAAATTGACCCTCGAAATATGTCATTGTCTCCTGTTCCATGTTACGCATTTTTCATTCAACAGTTGGGGTAGATACAATCTGACCAGTGGGTCCTCATGTCTCGTGAGTAGAGCTTGTGGCCCTGTTTTCAAGCCCGTCAATATTTCATGTTCTAAGTATGTCTAATGCTTTTATATAATGAGTCCGACCAACCACTTTTCCATTTCATACTTGGCCACTATTACCATCGTCAGTTCCTGGCAAAGCTTGCTCAACATTGCGCTTCCACTGTTCCGCTATGTAAAAACAACACCTGAAATTCCGCAATAGACAAATTGATGGCCGAAATTTGTCATTGTGATATACAATTTGACCATCGGCCCCTTATGTCTCCTAGGTATATCTTGTGGCCCTATTTTTTAAACCCGCCAGACCGCTTTCCATACTTGGCCATTTCTTGGAATTTGTTTCATAGGTTGGCAGGTGGACGAAATTTACAATGCTTAGTCACTCTTTGTCATCCCTACTACCTTCATACTTCTTTCTAGATATGCAATTATTAACTTTTAATGCTAGTAGTTCAACGTGCAGGAACCATTAAGATTGTCATTAATGTCTGAAAGGCCAGAGAATATTTGTCATTAATACGAATTAAACCAAGATTTGCAGAGAAGAGTGTTATCCTTTCCAAGTATTAATTTAAAACATGATGCAATCTCTTTTGTGCGTTGGTCGATTGGCACCTTTACGAAATCTCTAATTCTTAATCGCTCTTCACGGTCACTGCCACCTTCGCACGTTTTTCTAAATATGCAATTAGTAAGCTTTAATGGTAACAACTCATTACGCACGAACCCTGAAGATTGTCATTGATCAACAAAAGGCTCAATGAGATCTTCCATTGATACGAATTAAACCAAGATTTGCAGAGGGTTATATTATCCCTCCCCAATTTTCATTTCAAACATTATCTGGAGCAAACGAAAATTCTCATTAACTTATGGCAGCAGTTCTGTCTAGATACAGTAAACACCTTCGGGCATGATGGCCAGAGGTTCCATTAGTCCAGGGAATATTCTTACTACTCATCTCCCTCCGCCGAGGAGAAAAAAAGGAGATGGCCCCTTGGTGCACTGAGAGATATATTTCAAGCCAAATAATTCCAAGGCAACCCTGCCTGCTCAGACAACCTTCCCGCCTGCATTGATGGCTGGCACAGAGGTTGATGCAATGGATTTCGAGCTAGAAGAAGATGATATGATGGACGATGATACAAAAATGTAGAGACTGTTTCCACTCTTGTGCCCAAATTGAAATCAACCATAACAAGCGACACTTCCCGGCTCAGCGATGGAGGTCCTGACAACACCAAAAGAAGGGGTTTCAGAAAAGAAACTGACGTTGAATGCAATATCTGCTTTGTAGCTCAAAAGTAGGAATTCCAAAGGTCCAAATTAGTTTGTTCTGGGTGGAAGTCTTTCACTGTAAGGAAATGATCTCTTGATGCTCCCAGAGATATATTTCAAGCCAAAAAAACTATTTAACTCTGGGACCACTGTCTTGTTCTCTAGATATACAATTAACATCTTAAGGAATGAGGACCAGAAATCCCATTGGTGCAAGGAATATTCCTACTAGTCATCTCCTTCCGCCCAGAATGTACTAATTTGGGCCTCTAGATTTTCTCATGCGACCTATGTCCTTGATTTTTTTTTACTATGAGGAGGTGGTTTCTTGGTGTGTCCTAACTTTCAGTTTCGGGCTATTCTGTTTTCCCTGCAATGTTTTTCATCTTCTTCCTCATGGGAAGCTTGTGAGAAATATCAATTTTAGCACATGATTGTTGTTCATCTTCTTCAAGCCAAGGATTTATTCCACTGCGGACCCACTCTCATGTTTCTTTGTCGACGCAGGTCTTCCGCAAAATATTGATATCAGGGCACCAGACATTGATCCACCGAGGAGAAGACTGCGAGGATTTCTTTAAAAAAAAAAGCATGGTAATCCATTTTGTATTCATGCTGAAGAGTATCTCAATGGTTCCAGCATGTTGCAGATCCTATGCCTTTGTTTATGGAAAATGCGTCCAATGTTTTGGCCCAAAGAGCTCAATCCAATTTCTAAGGACGGATATAGCATGCTCAGTATTCTTTTTTTTTTAATGGATTTACTTTTAAAAAATTTACCTTGGAGTCTTAGTTGTTGCTTCTTTTATGGATTTAACACCTCTTCTCATTGGCATGGTTTGATAGTCTCGTAGTTCTTTGATATTGTATTTGCTTAAGTAATTTGTTCTAAAATGGAGCATTAACAATTATATGACAATGCACTCTGTCGATCCATCATGATTTTATCTAAACAAAAATGAATTTCAGACAGTTTCAAACCAACATTCGATTCTATTCGTAATGCAGATAGAACATAGCAATAAAAAATCACAATGTTGCAGCAAGATTGTCATTCTTGTTTCTAGACATGCAATTATTAAGCTTTAATTCTAACAACCCATCATGCAAGATGTTTAATACTTAAGTTAATATGTTACAGTCATGGAAGAATGTATCAAGAACACACTTACTTCCACAAGTTGCAATAAAATCTAATCTTCAACAAAAAATTTGCTAACAATTACTAGAAAATGATGGTTTTACAACAATGGGGCTTGTTTGAAACCAATTCCCGCTTACAAAAATTGCCCTCTGCCTTTCTTTTTTACCACTCTTTTAGCCCGTGTAGTTTCTCTTTCTGGTTACTTAGTCATTTTTTTTGAAAATGTCTTGTTGTGCGGGTTGGCGGATTCACGCGTTTCGACCGAGAGCTTCCCCTTTGTCTAAATTTCACTTTCCATTGTTCTATGACCTACAAACAACACTCTGGCTTCTGCAATATGCAGATTTACTTCTGGACTCCCACATCATCCCCTCTTCCATGTTACACATTTTGCATTGAAATTTTCTGATATATACAAGTTGACAGTCAGGGTCTTACGTCTCCTCGGGAACCCTTGTCACCCTATTTTGAATCCCATCCGACCACTTTCCACACTTAACCATTTCTTGACATCTCTTTCGCAGATCGTCGATTTCGTGGGTTAAGGAAATTTTAAATTTCTAGTTGTTGTTTCATATGCCCGCTACCTTCAGATTTATTTCCAAGTATATGCAATATGTATACAACTTCTCCAAAAACATACAGAAAGGTTCTTTCTAGGAAATGGAATATCTATTGCAGATTTGAATATATTGGACCTTCTTTTCCATCTTCTATACTTGACCAAATTCCTGTTTCTTTTTCCCCTCTACTCTCTCTTTATCGTTACTTAGTCTTTTTTTCGAAAATGTCTCAATGCCCACGTTGGTTGACTCACGGGTTACCATTTGCGCTCATTCTTTTATATTGCGACTCTGACCAACCACTAGCCATTTGATGCCTAGGAACTTTTCAGATCATGGATTCCTGGGCAGGCGGGCTCTATATTGCACTTATATTGTTCTATGGCCTACAAACAACACCCAGACCTCCGCGATATAAAAAATTATTGTCGCACTCCCACATCATACCCTCTTCCATGATACACAGTTTGCACACAAAAGTTCTGAGACCTGCAATTTGACCTTCGGGTCCTCACGTCTCCTGGGGAACTATTCTCACCCCGTTTTGAAGCCCCTACATCCACTTTCCATATTTTGCCATTTCTTGGAATCTCTTTTACGCCTCCAATTCCATACTTACCCGGCTTTTTCGCTTGCAGATTCTCAGACAAGCGGAGTGCACTTCCAGTGTTCCTTGACCTAAAAAAAACCCCCTAGCTTCCATGTTATCCAAATTGACTTTCAGACTCCTACATCAACCTCTCTTTCGTGTTACACAGTATGCACTCAAAAGTTCCGATCAATACAAGTTGACCATTGGGGCCTCACGTCTCCTCAGGAACCCTTTTTAGCCTATTTTGAAGCCCATCCAACCATTTTCCATGGCCATTTCTTGCAATCTCTTCCGTGCATCGTCAGGTTGGTGGGTTCAGAAAATTTCCAATTCCTAGTCGTTGTTTTATGTGCCCTCCACCATCGCACTTCTTTCCAAGTATACGCAATAAGTATATAACTTCTCTATAAACATGTAGAAAAGATCTTTCCAAGAAATGGGATATCTATTACAGATGTGAATATATTAACCCTTCTTTTTCGTCTTATATACTTAACCAAATTCATGTTTCTCTTTTCCTTGTACTTATCTTTCTCGTCACTTAGTCATTTTTCCGAAAATGTCTAGTTGTGCGAATTGACGGACTCGCGGGTTTACATTTGAACTTGTGCTTTTATATCGTGACTCCGACTGATCACTTCCCCATTCCATACCCAACCACTTCTCTGACCGCGGATTCCCATGTAAGCAGGCTCTAGATTGCACTTCTATTGTTTTGTGACCTGCAAATAGTACCCTGACTTTCGCGATATACAAATTTACAACCGGACTCACATCATACCCTCTTTCGTATTACAGTCTACCTATCATGCCCTCCTCCATGGTACACATTTTGCATTGAAAATTTTTGAGACATAAAATTTCACCGTCGGGTCCTCACGTCTCCTGTGGAACTATTTTCACCCCATTTTGAAGCCTGTTCATCCGCTTTCCATACTTCTCCATTTCTTTGAATTTCTTTTGCAGATCGTTGGGTTGGCGTGTTCAAGAAATATCCAATTCCTAATTGTTGTTTCCTGTGCCCGCGCCCTTTGCAATTAGCAATTAGCAAGCATTAATGCTAAACCGAGATTTGAGGAGATCTCCCATTAATATGCATAAAACCAAAATTTATGGATGGTTATATTATCC
>JZKD02S0005571.1:149377-208478 GCA_000966675.3 Picea glauca
TAGGGGGAAATTCTGCGAAGTTATTCCTTTGAGGAAAAAGGGAACAATTGGAAGAGCTCAAAAAAGGAGAAGAGATGTGGAGAAGTAGATGAACACCATGTCTTTACCATGACTCCATGTGCGTAGTTGATAATTATTTATGAGTTTACTGCAGTCATGAGAACCAACTAGCGACTTGATTTTCGACATGGAGGAAGTTATGAGGCAAGACAAAGTGTGTGGATGAGGTGTTAATTTATACCATGATCATACTTGGATCACCCTCTTGATCACTGATAATCATGTTTCGAATTCAATGGCATGAAAGTTGACCCATGACCAATGGGGTTCCTTAGGGGACATGGACCTACAATTGACAAGGAGTTGACCAATGGTATTAAAATGAGACTCACCTAGTCAAGGAACTCGAATACATAAAATGGTGTCAAGGATAGGAGTTGGGCTTCATCCCTTTTCGAGTTGTAGAAGAGCATGTTGCCAAGACTAACATTTTATGGAAAAGGGGAATATCTTTTACATCAAATACCCAATATAAACACCCAGGCCAAATTGATGGTAAAAGGTAATTCTCCTTAGATGGGCAGTACTGAAGGAGCCAGAAAAATGGCTTGCAACTAAAGGAAGCACATGATCTCCTAACATTTTCCTAGATTGAAGGAATGGATTTTTGTTGGATAAAACATATCCTTGATAGAGGGTAATCAGTGGGTCTCTTGATCACTTTGAAGCAACATAAGGGAGAATAAAATCGTTGTCTGGAAGAAAAACACATTGTTTACATGGGATGGGAAAAAGGAATGGTACCTCAATCGATTGGGCTTGCATCGAATTACCACAAGGAGGAGTCATTTGGGCTCTTTGGAATTTGAAGAGGAAGAAAGATACGATGTTAGAAGAAATACATTGAGGATGACTTCCTAGGAAAATAAAATTGATTTCTCCCTTGCATAATTTTTGGGAAGAAGAGATCTCAAGAATTTAATAGAGGAGTGAATATTCCCAACAGGGAATAGAAATTGGATTCACTATTGGGTAAGACGGATTGGCCTACCATAGTTTTTTTAATGTGAACAAACTAGAATAAACTCTTAGGGTTTTTTGGATGATGGGAAAACAAAACTCACCACAAAGAGAGCATATTGGGTTCGTAAGGCATTGAAGGTTGGTTTGGGAATTACCCATCTTGTGTAGGATAGAAGAGGGAATCAACCTTCCACATGAAGAAAGAAAGTTGAGCTTTTGTGCATAAAGAGGGACATTGATTTGGATTATGTAGAGAAAAAAATGAATATAGAAATAACAAGGAAAATACCACAGAGATATCACAAAGAGCACAGTAATACAATGAAACCTCGAACTCTACTAATGAATGAAATCATGAAAACATGGAAATATGAAAAAAAACACAAACTAGCTAGAATGGTGGTAGATTATCTTTGAGAAGAGATATGTCAACTTCTCTTATTTGCAAAAGGCCCATCATAAGAAGTTGAAATTTCCTTTTAACATAAAGTCTAAAACCCTGAGAGACAAAAACCCTATGATCCAAAATCCTAACCCTAATAGATGAGGTGGAAAAAAAACATAGGCCTTGAGAAGCCTACTTTTGCATACATCAACTTCAATTGAAATAGTCTTTTCACTTGACATAACTAGAAAGATGACAATGATTCCATGATGCTTAAAGGCATGACCAACAAATTCCTTCAACATGGTATTCGATTGGATAAGGTCTAGAGAAGCTAAGGTTCACCAACAAGAAAAAGACATAATGCAAGTGGAGGATCCTTCATTAGCACCGTATCTAAATATGTTTTTCCTGTATGAAGATACTTGGATCTAGAAATAAATGTGGTGAGGAAGCATAGCCTAACTTTGGTTAATGTCAAATGTAATCAAACAAATGTCTGAGGGATCAACTTCTCCAATTATGGTCAACAATGCTTTGCGTTGCACATGGAAAATCTGAAGGACCTCTAGGGTAGACATAACAAAAGGTACTTGAGACAAATCTTCAACAATACTATAATTATGAGTGACTCGAGCATTGGGGTCATGCGTAGACTTGTGTAAGACACATGTTTGGTGGGGGAAAACACCATATCATTGGTTGGCTTCTCTATCTACAAAGAGCCACCTGGCTGGGATTGTAATACCCCCAAATGGTAGTTGTATATACAGATGTATATCTGTTCGTATAGGCTGGTGAGCCAAGATTTTTTGGGACAGAGTCCCTTGGATGTGAGGATGTTTAATCTAAGGAGTCTATGTGATATGATCCTGGTGAGCATGTAAGTTGTGGTCGGTGAGTCAATATTTGTATTTTGTAATCACACTATCAGAATTAATAAAATGCATCACTATTGCATACATGAGGATGGGAAGAGTATGGGGGGCTAGGAATCCATGAGAGGGTAAGGGGACTAAGGGGATTATGAGAAGGGATTATGTTGGGGGGTTAAGACAAAGAAATATAATAATGTTGTATTCCTAAAATTCTTAAGTCTTTATGTGTTATGATTATCCTAAGTGTTAGAAAAACAGGACCGTGGATCAATAAAATAAAACAAATGCAGAAAAAAAACACAGAAGACACACAATACAAGAGAGACATAGATTTACGTGGTTCACCCAGTGTGGGCTATGTCCACCAGAGAAATTGCCAGGTCCTTCCTTTATTATTATCCAACAAATAAAGGGATACAACCTACAACAAAACCCTCTGTAACTTCCTCTTCTTTCTCTCACAGTCTCCTCTCTTAGAATACAATATTCACCATCAACCATAGCCACAATACATTTCCCTCATAAAAGAGGGTTGTCTTCTAGGGAAAAAAAACCCTAACACAATCTCTACCATTAGATCTACGACCTTATAATGAACGGTCCAAATTTACAATGAAATTACAATATACTTTTATAAGGAAATTTTTTCTTCGGGGGCTTTGCCCCTGAGCCCCCATCGGGAGACGTTGCCCTTGAACCCCTAATGGGGGCCTGCTTGCCCCCAGACCCCCCAGCCGGGGGGATAGGCTCCCCGGACCCCGTAGAGGGGGTACCCCCCCTCTGCACTGCTTCGCGTGGAAGAGTGTACATACTTCTGGGGTGTAAATACTTCATGGGGTATAAACACGACTGAAAGTAAAAGACCTATAAATCAGGCAGATAATTAGGCTCCGCAACCAACACTAAGTCCATAATGAAGGGAACATATTACCAAGTGGGGGATAAGGGAGTTCCTTGGATGACATGTGTCACAAAATGTACATGCAAATATAATGTTGAGTCTTAGTGGATTTTTAAGGGGGTGTCAATCATTCGAGATGTGGCTAGTTTGAGTAGGGGGTTATGTTCCCTGTTGTGAGATGAACCAGATAAATAATGGAGCTGAAAAATGTTGTGGAGGTAACCCTATAAATACTTGGTGGTTTGGGTGTGAAGAAGCAGGTTGTCATGCCTATGGAGAATTTTTCCTAGAGAGGGAATTTGTTAGGATAGTTTATCTATGTGTTGGCCTTGTGGGTGCTGGAAAAAATCCTTGGAAGAAGCCATGTATTCCAGGTTTCATAAAGCTTCGATACTTCATGGCTAGCGTGTTGTTGAAGCCTTGGAAGGGAAGTGGTATAGCTAAAGGAATATTGAGCAATGAAGGGGTACACTTACTTCGGTGGGACATGCTGTGGGGTGGAACTATTGTTGGAGTTGGTGCCATTGGCCTTGTACTATGTTGTGTGTTGTTAGACCTTAGTGGGATTGGTGAAAGTACCTTTTCCCTATTGGAGTCATAGTCCTGGCTCAAGGGTGACTTGTTGTCGAGGTTTGAAATAATAGTGTCTATGACTGGGTGGAATGTCAGAGGTTTGTAGCCAGTTGGTGCTTCTTTTAAAGATAAGTTTCATGTCTTGAATTCTTAGTTTCTTAATTAATGTGTTATTTTTCCATTGTGTTTAATCACTGGATCGCATATTGCATTGATGAATTCTTAACATGGATAGTTATGACTGTACATGAATTATGCATGGTTTTGTTTGTTTGTTGGATTGCATAATTGTATTTTATGCAGGGAAGATTATAGATATCCATGATGAGAAACATAATGATGGTATTATAATGAAATTATATAGAAGCATGCCTTAGAATGGAGGTTGGAGATGCTACAAATTGGTATCAAAGCTATAAAGTGAGTAGTGTGCCTTAGTAAGGGTGTTGGGGATGTTGCAAATAAGTATCAGAGATAGAAAGTGGGTAGAGTGCATCAACAAGGGTGTTGGGGACATTATAAATTGGTATTAGAACCCATATTACAACACTTAGGATGCATGGGATGAGAAACATGCCAAAATTAAATAATTTACAGAGCCTTCATGGTGAAATTGGGTACGATTGAGCACAAATTCCAATTTCTGCAGTGGAACTCAGTGAGAAAATCGATGTGAGAACATCAAATTATTGGTGAAAAGTTCAATTTGTCTTCCCAAAGCCTAAAATTATCTATGGGAAGTTGAGTTTCAGAGCTTCCATAGTAGCCGAGAGAAGAATTTTTTAAATTTTGGGCATTTTTGGAAATTTTTGAAAAATTGAAATTATGGAAAATTGGGGGGTTTTCGTACGAATGACACTAGGATGACATGGGAGTGATGGCTAGTGGCCAGAGGAAAGTTGGTGGTCCAATGGAGAGACACAAGTAATCCCCTATGCTGACACATCATACCTTGGGACCTAGGGGTTGGATGGTGGAACCTGGAGGGAGGAACCAAGACCACCCAAAAATCTAAATATTTGAAGGTTCTTGAAAAAGGGCCTTTTGGAAAAACATTGATTCCTAGATTTTGGATATGGAAGCTAGTGACCAGAACCTTTGACTATAACTATGACCCGAGGAATGGGGTCGGTAATGAAACCTAGTGTGAAACCCCTAATCCAGATAGTGAACATCCAAGATTTTTGAAAGGGAGACTTTACTAAACATCTAAATTCTAGATGAGGGCGCCATTAGAGACAACGAGCCAGTGTAGAACCAAGACTCATCGAAACATTGTGAGTCGGTGAGATCATGGTGAGGTAGATTCTACATGGTGATGACATGGATACCACATGGAAAATTTATGGTGGTAGAGCCTCATCAGAATACCATGGTAGAAGTTAAAGGAAAATCTTTAAGTAGTGGATATCTGGATGTTTGAGAAATTTTGGATCTGGATATCCGAAAATTTGGAAATCTAAAACAATTGTAAAATTCCATTTTTATAAAATGTTGGATCTTGGATCTCGGATGTTGCGTCGAAATATTTCATGTAGAGAAAGGTGACACGTCAGTTACTGAGTTGGATGCCATGTTAGAGGACATGTCATCCTTTGGTGTTAGAAGTGTCATGTTAACATGCCACATCATCATGCCATGCAGAGTACATGTCGGCCTTTGGTTTCATAAGTTCCATGTAAACATATCGAGTCAACGTGCCACATCATCATGCCATATTAGAGGACATGTCAGTGGAATGGACTCATCACTAGGCCATGGTGGAGGTTAGGTCGTCGAAACTAGGAGGTGGAACCAAGATCATCTAGAAATCCAGAAGTTCTCAAAAATATATTTTTTGAAAAAAATAAGACGTTGGATATCAGATCCCCATTGCCACATTGATAGGGTCACTTCATGCCATATTGTCATACAAGTGTCCCTCCACATTATCTGGTGACCACGTCAGCATCCACTAGATGGCCGAAGAACATAGGGCACATATCTCGAGTGATATGGATGGTCAATATTTAATCTCTGAAAAACCCGAGTGGTGGAACCAAGGACATCCAAAAATCCAAAATCCAGGGTTTCCAATAAAATAAGTTTTGCAAAGGTCCATATGTCGGATGTTGGAATGCTTTGGTGAAACACAAATATCTATAAATCTAATATTTTAGTAAAATGGACATATTCAAAACATTGGATTCCATATGTAGAACCTTGACCACGGTGGAACCATAAGCCTCAAGGTGAAAGGGGAAGATGACATGTAGGTGGACATGGAGTTTGTTGGCATAGGGGCAAACCTAGGGTTCAACTCTAACAATGCACCAACAAGCCCTAACTACTGGCCCTTTAAGAAACACATGCAAAGTAGGTGTAGTCTCACCCAAAGTAGCTATATGGGGTTGAAGGACACATGTGTCTACAACCATAGGAAATGCAAGTGGATCCAAGGCAACAACACAATGCAAACTAGTTACTCTTACCAAGCATAAACCTACTTCACACAGTTATATTCCATATATAACATAATAATGCAATAACAAAATAACAGAAGTTAAAAGAACACAACATCAACCACAAAGAAAAAAAATATACGTGGTTCACCCTCTCCCTAGGGCTACGTCTACAAAACTGTGTTTATTGATATGATATGAAAGCATACAATTCTATCTGTGCTCTTATCTTGTAGATCTCTCTCTCTTTCTCTAATTCCCTCCCCTCCATGTGCACCCAGCTGCAGGGGTGATCTTTGCACCCAACTAAAGATCCTACAATACTAGAAGGTTCTCACACTCAACACTTCTCTCTCGCACAATACACAATAGTATCCACAACAAGGATCACACAAAATAATCACGAACAACCAACTATGAACGAACCCATCCCAGGGGCTTTAGAACTGTATTTATACATTACAATAACAAACATCTAGGTGTCTAAAAACCTAGATACCAAAACCCTAGGTGTCTAAAACCCTAGGTCAACTTGACCCACTTTTTCCGTCTTCGCCAACCTGTCTTTCCCTTCTTTCCCGCAAGGTGATCCAAAGCATTCATTGGTGGGTTTTTCTACTTTCTAAGTTGTCCATGATCCATATTTATTTCTTATCTGTCTTCCTCGATCTTATCGTCCAATGAATCATTTTCCCTTCGCTCGTTTTCTGCTTCTCTGATCACTTCGACCCAATCTCAACCGATGTGTTTTCTGCGCAGTTCGTACTTCGCCTTTTCTTTTCATTTTTCTTCGCTTTCTTTCCTAATCCATACCCAAGGGCCAAAAGGCCCCCAACACTCACCTGTGACTCGTCCTGAGGCATTGTAGGTTTAAAATTTCTATTTTTCTTCGACTTTAGATTGCGCGGAGCAGCCTGTGCTTTCTTATCTATCCTTTCCCACCATGTGCATACTGTGTTTTCTGTGTCTAGTACCCAGTTTCAACTGCACTTGGTACCTAGACCCTTCTCCTTTTTATTTTACTGAGAGCTATGAGGAAGATGGTTGTCATAGTACAATTTCAACTGGCTCCCATTCACTAAACCTTCCTTCCATTCTCCATTCAACGTATTCAACTGCACAACTCCTCCTTCTATAACATAGGCAACCTCATATGGCCCAAGACAATGTGTCCTGAGCTTCCCTGGATGCTTCATGAACTTGATGTCATACACCAATACCAGATCTCCTTGCTTAAAGGCTTTCTTCTTGATGTGTCTGTCATGGTAAACCTTCTCTCGTTCTTTCTATACCTACTGATGAAATCCTGGAATAAACCAGTCTTCCTCCAGTTCGACCAACTGCACGAGCCTCTATTGAACAACATTAGTTTTATCCATATCTATAAAGGCTACAATTCTTAGACTAGGAACCAAGTATTCCATAGGTACAACTGCTTCAAGACCGTAAACCAACTTAAAGGGAGTCTGTATTGTCACCTTGTTGCAAGTAGTTCTATAGGCCCATAATACTGCTAGTACTCTCAAATCCCAATCATCCCTATTAGAACTGTAAATCTTCATCAGTGTTGTCTCCAATATCTTATTGAAAGCATCGACTGTACCATTCGCTTGTGGATGGTATGGAGTGCTCTTCTGATGATGAACTACAAATTCCCGAGTCAAGGCTTCAGCGGTCTTATTATTAAAATGTGTGCCTTGATTGCTCATAAGGATCTTCGGGCATATAAACATGGTTATGAGAACATCAAATATGAACCATGCAACTGTAGTTTCACTATAGTCCTTGACTGCTCTTACTTCTACCCATCTGTTCAAATACTCTGTCGCAGTGACTATATATCGAGTGATTATATAGTCCTTGACTGCTCTTACTTCTACCCATCTGTTCAAATACCCTCTGCACTTTCCTGGTGGGTTGATAGGTCCTACAAAATCAATGGCCCATTTCTCAAATGCCTGTAAGGTTAGCTAGGGTGCTAAAGAAATCTCATCCCTTCTGGAAGGTTTCCCAACTTGTTGGCATACATCACAGGCTTTGTAATATTCCTTCGCATCTTTTTGTAAAGTAGGCCACCAAAGGCCAGCTCTAAGAATCTTCTGTGTTGTTTCTTTTCCAGCATAGTGTCCTCCCGCGATGCCTCCATGTGGTTCTGCCAGAATCAATGGTCTTTCTGCCTCCATAACACATCTCCTCAATATCTCATCAAGTCCCATATTATATAGTTGTTCAACTATAAGTGAACAATCTGCAGCACGAACTACCAGCTGTTTTTTCTGAAGGACTGTACATTCGCGAGGTGTCATTCCTGTTGACAAGAACTGAGCTATCTCAGTGAAGTGATCATCCACTTTTCTTATGGAAAAAAACTATGCATCTGGTAGTGTATCCTCTAGACTAGTAGGTTCTTCCATGCTCTAATCTGGACAAGTGATCAGGTCCCTTGTTCATTCTCCTTGGCTTGACCACAATCTCAAAATCATATTCCTGGAATAGAAGTAGCCATATGCATATTCTTCCCCCCAACACTGGATTTTTGACTAGGTATTTCAATGTCGAGTGATCAATGAACATCTTGAAGTGTCCTCCCAACAAGTAGTGACTAAATTTATGGAGTGCATACACCATGGCTAAACCTTCTCTTTCAGTTGTAGTGTAATTTATCTCAGTTGTAGAGAGCTTCTTGCTAGCAAAGGATAACAAATGATCAATATATCATGCTCCTGGTTGTGCTAGCACTGCTCCTAATGCAATAGAGGATGCATCGACATGCACATGGAATTCCTTACTCCAATCTGGGAAAACTAGAATGGGCGCAATGACCATTTTCTATTTCAGTGTGTCGAAGCTCTGCTGGCGTTCTTCTGTCCATTGAAACTGGCAATCTTTCTTCAAAAGATTCTCCACGGGTGTTGTAATTTGTACATATCCCTTAATGAAATTCCTGTAGTATCCCGTATGTCCCATCGTAGTGTGCAACTGTCTAACTAAAGTAGGAGGGGGTAGATCAACAATAATGGAAATCTTAGATGGATTTACCAACAATCCTTGCTTACACACAATATGGCCTAGCATCACTCCAAAGGGTGAAAAGAAGATGCACTTCTTCAGGTTCAGGGCAATGTGACATTTCCTGCACTTATCCAATATTAGTCTTAAACATTCAATATGATTTTGCAATAAGCTAAAAACAGTCCAATAATCAAAATATGCTTCCAAGAATTTATGTAGAAAATCCTTGAATGCTTCGACCACCACCCTATAAAATATGGCTAGTGCATTCTTCAATCCTAAAGGCATCACTGTGTACTGGTAGGAACCCCATTCTATTGCAAATTTGGTCTTATGGCGATCTTATTTGGCAATCCTGATATGGTGATACCCTGAAAATCCATCGGTGAAGGTGTAAACTTTCTGTCCTCCCACATTATCTAACACTTCGTCAATAAACAGTGTAGGGAATAGATCATGTACACATGCATAATTTAGTTTCCTCAAGTCTACATAGATTCTGATCTCTCATGTTTTCTTGTCTTTAACCACCATAGAGATAATCCATTTTGACTCTTCAACAGGTTCTATGATTCCTACTTCCAACATTCTGTCTAGATCAATCTTGACTTTCTCCTTATATTTGGGATTCAATCTGTAGGGTCTCTACTTCACTGGCCTTACATTTGGTTTCAATGGGATCTTCATCTCTCCCATGGGCCCTTTAATTTCCTTCATATCAGTGAAATTGGTTGGAAACAAGTCCTGATATTCATGCAGTAATTCTGTGATCATGTCAATAGTGGGCTCATCCCAATAATCTCCAACGTTTGCAAGATTAGGCGCTTGCTCTGTTCCAATGTTAAATTTTTTTTATTTTAATTAGCTATCCAATAAAAGGTAGTTCAACTCCTGTTCCTTCTATGTCTCTCTGTCCTTCTGTTTCTGTGATGTTCACATTCATAGGATCATCATCTTCATCAATATTGATGTTGTAACAACCTTGCAACTTCTGAAGAGGCGCAACCCATTCATCTTCTTCTTTCTCAACAGGGAGGGTAGGTGCCTCCTCAAAGATCCTCTATCTTACAACTTGTAACTCTTGATCTACTTTGGGTATTGACTTTCAAATGAAAATGTAGCTATAAATTTCTGAGTCATATCGTACTAATCTGTAGTGGTGAGGCACAGTTCTACTTGCAGATACCAATTAATAGGCATTGTATCCAAAGTGTTGATGAATTTATGCGCCAATTGTTCCTGAGGGATGTTGCTCCATACATCCTCACAACTTCACACATGGTCCTTCGGGCAACTCTGACCTGTGTATCGAACTTTTCACCCTTCTACTTTTTCTGAAAAGCGCACTGTCATCAAAGTACGACATTTCATCTAGTCCGCGATGTTGTTTTTGTGTGTTCCCCACCATCTTGCTGGAGTTGCTTTCAAAGCTTCATCCAGTGCCAACAACCTTTGCTGTGCTGGTACAATTTCTTCAAATTCCAACAAAAAATCTTCTAGATGATTTAAACCATCAAAGGTGGGTAGATTACTTACTTTTGTTTCGATCCAACGAACTTGCTTGGTCAATCTAGCACATCTCCATGCAGAAAATTCATGCATTTTGTTCTTCCAGTTCTCTAGTGCTTCTTCTGAATCTAATGAACATGTGCTATCACTTCACCAACTTAAATTCCCATCCGCTATAGGATTAATGTAATCCTGTTGTCTTGCTGCCAATTTATATATATTCTCAATCTCATAAGCATGATCTTCTTCTCTAATGGGTTTTGTATATCTGCGACCTTCATCAAGTCAAGAGGTGCAATGACCCTAAGGTGATGTGTCATTCTTATTTTCTTCAAGTCAACCACAGTAGAATTATTGAAATCCTAATCAATTCCTAACAACAGAGGACAAGGACAACTATCATCAACTATCTCAATCACCTCGAAGTCCACAAACGTCCTTACCCCGTCGATGTCCACAGGGACATGCTACAACCTTCCAAAGGGGCTTACTGCCTGCTGATTAGCCATCCCGAGCCTGATAGGGGAGTAAATAAACTTAGGTTTTCCCATCATGGCCTAGGTCTGCTTCGTCATAACATTGACTTCTGACCCTAAGTCAAGGACCACATAATCTATATCATAGTCTTCAATATGAGCATTAAGGTGTAGTTCCTTATTTGTCCTTATCTTTCTAGATACTTGATGTACTTCTTTGTTTAGCAGGGGGTCTATCCTACCTATCTCATACTGTTTGATCAAATTTTGTAGTTCGTGTACAACTCTTTCATCCTTAATCAAGTTAATTCAAGTACATAAGAATTCCATGATCTTTCTTACCTCTTTTTCTTCTCCAGGCGAATTAGACTGATCGAATGCCAGAGGCCGTCCACATTCTCTCACTTATGGTTGTGTCTTTGATGAAGAAACTTGGTCTTTTCCAAATTATTTTCTTGCCTCTTCAAATATTTGATTTTCTTTCCTGGGATCAAAATATCGTGTCTTATTTGTAGCTCTTATGACCCTTGATTCTTATGTATTCTTCCTTGGGGTCACTCTGTCTTCTCCTATCACAGTTCCTCCTCTAGTGATAACAACGACTCTAGGATCCTCTCTGCAAGGTTTTGCTGATATGAGTTGTACTTGCTGGTTACCTTCTCGTCTCTCCTAAAGTTTGGCTAAAAACACAGGACAATGTTCAATGACATGTTCAAATGAGTTGCAATAGCTACAATTGGTACAAGGGTTCTGACAGTCCCTTGCCAAGTGTCCTGAATGTGCGTAGTTATAACAAACGATCTGACCTCAACCTCGACCCATGCCTCCTGCTCGTCCTCTTCCTCTGAATCCACCACAAGGATTGAAGTTTCCTCTTCTTGGAGAGTTATACTACATAGTATTTCCTTCCTGCTGTACTTCTCCTTGTATCCTATATGTGTCTCTTGATCTTTCATGCAAGAGATCATAATCCCTACAATATTTCTCATCATGCCCCACAAATTTATAGAATGTGTAATAAAAATTTGTAGGTGTCTGAACATAATTTTTCATGTAATAGCATTCACCAAGGTGATGTTTATTTCTACATACCTCACACCAAGGTAGAGTAACCTGCTTCAAAGGGCTCAAAGCTCTAGAAGCCAAATATTCATGAAATAGGGGACAATGCTCCTTATCATGGCCTTCTGATTTGCATATGATACACCATATATCTTCTCTTTTATCTTTTCTCTTGTCTTTCTTCATATCTTTTAACTGCAGAGATAAGCTAGTTAGCTGACTCAAAATTTGACTCATACCTGAGTTGGATGCTCCCATAGGGGTTTATTCTAATTTCATGGTGATCTCCAATGCCTTAGCCTACAAAGTGATCTTCTATTGCATCAGAGGGACTCTGATGTGTGGTAGGAGGGAAAAAATGAACCATTCCTTGTTCTACTCGTCTGGGATCTGAAAACTCAGCTGACCTATTAAGGTCTTAAATCTCTGATCAAACTCCCAAATAGGTTCAACTACTCTTTTCTTGATTTATTTCAGTTCTGTAATGCACTGTGAATCCGACTTGGGTTTCTTGAATTCTATGCTCAAAACAATCTTGATCTTGTTTAGTGGTTTAGGCTATGCAACTCCAGGAACAAACTTCATGTACCAGCTTAGTGCGCGGTCTCTCAAGGTAGTACTAAATTGAGCTCTCTTAACTGCTTCATCACTGACATTATTAATACTCCACACAACTTCACATAAAAACCAGTGCTGATCAGGATCTTCAAATCCATCTCCTCTAAAGATAGGTAGCCTCATTTCATCTGCCATAGATCTTCCTAGGTTTCCTAACTGAGTATGTACTGAACTGCTGGTAATAGTGCTCTGAGTGCTCTGGTAACTTTGACTACTCTGGTTACTTAATGCTGCTAAAACAAGAGGAGGATTAATAGTACTTACTTCGATAGTCGGCACAGTTCCTAAAGTTTATGACTCTTCTTGGCAAGGTTCTTTAATCTTCCCTTCCTCTGCCCTAGTGGACTCTGAATGTTCCTCATTCAATAACTCCTCTTCTTCTCCACTGTAGAACCCTTCATCTTGTGTCAGTGGCTCATGGCTCTGCTCAAACAGGATTACCAGAGGAACTTCTCTAAATGATCTCCCACTGCATGTGTGTGTAACCTATGTGTCGTTGTCGATGTCTGAGTTCTTGAAGATTAGCCTTTCGATCTAACCAACTACTGCATCTTCATTATGTTCTTCTCATGCAATAGGATCTTGATCTTCAACTTCAAAAAGTGTAAAAAATTTCCTCTAGGTCCCTTAAATAAATATCTCTTTGCTTGGCTATATGACTCTACTCTGTCAATAGAAAACTCGGTGATGTACCCTCCAATAGTACTATCGAACCAATGATCTACTGCTCTTGACACAACGTTATCAACTCTCTTGACCTTCTTGATCAGTGCCAATGTCCAAACCACATGTGGTCTATATCTTATCTCAAAATAGGTATCTACTAATCTGGATAACCACTCTTATAGCTCCTTATGAATTCCTCCAAAGAAAATCTTGTGTATATCAGTAAAGATATACCTTCCCACCTATTCTTCTGTACTAACCTTAGGGTTCTTGTTCTGAGCTTCAACAAAGTCCTTTTCTTGTTCTTCTATCCACTTATGAATCTCTATCTTCTATGGAAACCAACTTGACATTCCCTCAAGAAGATCCCGGTCCTGACAATGAAACCATTTGTTGGCACAGGGGCAGACCCAGGGTTCAACTCTAACAACGCACCAACAAGCCCTAACTACTGGCTCTTTCGCCAACACCTGTAAAGCAGATGCAATCTCACCCGAAGTAGCTATAGGGGGTTGCAGGACACATATGTCTACAACCAGAGGAAATGCAAGTGGATCCACGGAAGCAGCACACTGCAACCTAGTTACTCTTACCAAGCATAAACCTACCTCGCACAGTTATATTCCAGATCTAACATAATAATGCAATAACAAAATAACATAAGGTAAAATGACACATCATCAACCACATAGACAAAAAATATACATTGTTCACCCTCTCTCTAGGGATACGCCCACAGAACTGTGTTTCTTGATATTATATGAAAGCATACAGTTCTATCTGCGCTCTTAGCTTGCATATCTCTCTCTCTTTCTCTTCTTCTCTCCCCTCCCTGTGCACCCAGCTGCAGGGTTGATATTCACACCTAGATGAAGATCCTACAATACTAGAAGGCTCTCACACTCAACACTTTTCTCTCACACAATACACAATAGTATCTGTTAGCTCCCAAAATGAACCTGTCCCTATGGTCGCATTTTGTGGTGGATAGCATGGCTATTGGTAGTTTTCTCAAATTTAGTTTTGAGTTTTTCTAGCTGCAAGACTTAGGTTTTGATTTTTGTCTTAGAAATAAGATGACCTATAAAGGTCTTCTCTTTAAAATTTTCATAAAATGCTTTCAACAGCTAACGCGTGTTTAAAAGATGATGGTTAGCTGGTGAAAGTGGTCACTTTCAATAGCTAAGGAGCATTTCTCACGGGTTGTGTGCTAGTGAAAGAAATAGTTTTCAACAGCCAAGGAGCACTTCTCACGGGCCATTAACAGACAAAAAAAAAAAAACATTGGCTCTCCATCAACTAGGTTGTGTGATGCTTGCAAGAAAATAATTTGATGCAACTATAAAGGAAGGCCATGTTTCGATGGACTAGTTAGCCACTGAAAGCCGACTATTTCAGTGGATAAGAGCCACATGGAATAAAGCTCTTAACCACTGAAAAGCTTCTCATGTTCAAAATTCAAATCCTTGTGCTCTCGCATGTGCCAAACATCAAGCGAGCCTGTTCATCATTGCAATCTGCTGAAAATCATGACTAATGGTGCATTGCTTGGTCATCATTGTAGTTGGTTGAGAAATTGTTGTCGAAATATCCTTGATATGCTCGGGCGAATAGTCATCATTAAGAAGGGTATGCTCAGAATTTTATGGGTGATTACGTCACAACAAACTCAAAATTATATGCAGAGCTTCTGGAGAATAATCATGAATACTGTAAGGTCACATTTATTTGGAAATATGGTTAAGTGTTTGTTAAATCGTGCACCGAGTCCGTGTATTGGTTAAACAAAACAAATATCTGAAATCCTCTCATATAGGCGCGCAACTGAAGCTTTACTCTCATCTAAATGGCAGAAGACGGTCGAAACCCTGATTTGAAGAACATGTTCGATATAACAACAGTTCATTTCAATCATTAAGGGCTTACATTCTGTTTTGAAATCAAAGCTTGAGCATTCATCGCCTCAAAATCCATTTACAGAAGCGACATCGACACTCTGAATCTAATGGCAAGTTCAGTCTTTGTTGGGAGAGGGAAGCCTGTCATGCTCAGAATGTCCAACCAACTTCTACGACGTCTGTCCAAGGAAAATAATAACTAATGAGATAAGCAATGGTGCTTCTAAACCCAAGATGAGAAGGCATTCAATTAGTTCCAGGCATGGGGATGAATTGTTTTGAGTTTTCAGTTTCTGGCTTTAATAGTCTCATGCATATTGTATAGCTAATAACACCAGACAAGATTCTTGTCATTGCAATTAGAAATGGAGGATATAGTACACAGGACACACATGCGAGTCAATATACGATTGCTCCTCTAACCCGTATTTGCAAATACTGTGAAACACATCATCATTTCAACCATCTATATCGGTTTCAGGTTTTGAGAAAGGACCATACCCGTTTAGCACAAAAGACCATTTATTCCCCATGACTCCTGAGATATCTTTAACAACAGAGCACTACATTCTTATCCTTTCTTTATGAATGAATGTACTATTGGCTTCTCGGGCATCATATTTGCTATGATTGTCATGGAAACAAGCCTAAATGGAATTCAGAGGGAAGCTGCTTTGGAAACTATATTGATGGAAAAGGAACAAGAAGAAACATGATGGAAACTTGTACATGAAGATGCATTTAGACCCCAAATAATGCAGATATATGACCATCAAAGAGTACTGCCATCTATTCTTGGGGAAGAGCATGTCTATCTTCATGGAAATAACCAACATGATATTGATAGGAGGCAGAGTATCCCTACTTTCCAGAATTACAGGCAACAAGTGTGCAAATAGCAGAGTTCTCAGTTTTCCAGTGGAAATGACAAGACAAGACATGATGGTTTAGTTGGAAAATTCTACATAGTAGTTAGTTGATGAGAAGATTACATCCAGATTTTGAAGCAATTGACTCCAGATTTCTAGGTGTCCCTTAAAAAGAACAACTGTCGAGGAATTAGTTTAGATATGGTTTGTTCCTTTAATAAAGGATCTGTTCTTTTAGAGTTGACAATTAGTTTCATGCTATGTTATTTTTAGAATATTTGATCCATCTTTTTAGGATCTAAAACTTCTTAGTAAAGGCTATAAAGCCTGGAAATTCAGTCTGAGAAAGGGTTCATTTTTGGATACAGAAATACCATATCGTAATCAGGCTTATTGATGCTAATACTAAATCACAAGTTTCTTTCTCTTTTGATGTCAGTTTTCCACCTTCTTTCTGTACTTTTATCTGAGTTGTCTAGCCTTGAATGACTATTATCTCATTGTTTGGCTCACAGCTTGATAAATAGTTTCTTCATTGCTTATTAGACCCTACATTGTGTACTGGTTTATGAGCAATTTGTTCTTCACACACTTAAAGTTATCTACTGATTATCAATCCATGAGAGCACTGGTTCGTTTGCTTATCATCTTGACTGTCTGAATACCATGTTTGAATTGAGTTATCCCATTGATCCATTTACACAAAATACAATTTTTTTTTTACTTGAATTTACCAAGCACCTTTGGTCTACAACCACAAAGGGTTTATTGGAGTGATAACAAATTGGCGTCGTTGCCGGGGAGAGGATATTGAAGCTCAGCTTCCTTGGGACATGACATAGATACAACTTTGATGATAGACAAAGCCTGGACATTCACTTGGTTGTAATTTTCTATTTGGCGACTCCACGTTCAAAGACTCCACTGGGGAGGATCCTGTTGATAAAAGATGAAGAGGCTGAAGTCAAGATCCAGGTATCAGTTCATTATTTTGCTTCATGAACTGTTGTTTTTCTTCATCAGCTCTTTCATGCTTTTCCCTGCGCATGTAAAGAGAATTATTTTCTGCTTTGTATATTCAGAAAATCATCATCCTTCTTGTATATATCCACCTTTAGAAGAGGAAATCCTGTAGCCCTGCATTGTAGATGTAGATTCCGTAACTTTACCTAAGCCCATTCACAAAGATTATCACTGTATTTCTTTTCCTTCAGAATCTGATCATCCATGTGACCTTGAAAAAATAGAAATTGTTTTAGACCCTGTCCAGATCTCAGCCCCTCTGGCCATAATTTCTGAACCTGATCAACAACTTACCATCTCTCATGATCAACCCACAGCTTTTCAAGATAAGATCCAGATGAAGATGTTCAAACCTTTACAGCTACCCCATCTTCTTCATCCTTATTCTGATGACTGTTATGAATATCTCCCTTTGTTTTCTAGAGAGAATCAATCTTCAACCGAGAGACACGTGGAATCCTTTTTGGATTTTGTTGATAGTTTTTCAATTGCACATGAAGATGTGATCATGAGAATATTTTTGAAATCTTTGATCAAAGATGATGCTACATGGTTTAAGGGTCTGAGAGATGATTCAATTGGCTCTTGGATTGAGTTCTCTAATGCTTTCCTGAAGTATTGGGGTGAATACAAATCGCTATATTCTTACCTCGCTGATTTCTATGCTTTGAAACGAGAGCAGGATGAAGCCTTGCCTGTTTTCAATAGAAGGTTTTACCGTGTTTATCTTGACATGCCTTCGGAGTTCCGACCTACAGAAACATTTTCCATGATATATTATATTATGGTTCTTCATTTAGATCTTGTCCTTCTTCTGCTAGAACGGAACTCCCCATCCTTAACCCGGTTATTTGAAGATGCTCAAGAAGTAGAGGAGAACATTTGTGCTTCTCGAAGGATCCGAGGTCAAGATTTCTTTGAAAAGCTACAAGCACATGAGCAAGCAGAATGTCATTATACCTCAGTTTTTGAGTAGGAGAATAATGAGGTTGGAACAATTTTAGAATAGCAACGAGTATGTGAGCTCTTTTTAGATTTGGATCTAAAATTTTCAACAGTTTCAGAGTACTCCAAAGACAGGTATGAATCTGAAGTTTATGATCAATTTGCAAATCAGAATAAATCTATGATAACCAATGATTGCATTGGAAACTACATGTTCCTAGCTGATCATAATCCTTATCATTTAAACATTGCTCTATCATCATCCGCTGAGGATTGTTCTGAAGAAAACAATAAGTTTGAAACAGATTTGGATCAGCAGCCTGAGGGTGAGTATATCTCAGATTTAGAATCAGATTTTTCAGTATGTGTAGAGTATTCTAGAGACAGGTATGAGTTTGAATTTCATGACTAGTTTGCAAATCAAGAAGAGCCTATGGTAACTGATAATTATATAGGCAACTACATGTTTTCAGTTGATCCAAATTCATATGATGTAAAACCTGTTCTATCATCATCTTTTGTACATTTGTCTGAAGAGGAAGTTACAATCATTGATGATCAATCACTGATCTCAAAAGGACAAGAAGATGACCAGTCCTCTTATAGAGAAACAATCATGGCTGAGCAAGAGGTTACCATGGACATGCAACTTTTTCACGAGGAGCAACATGTTTCTTATTTTCTTTTCAAGGATCCAGTAGCAGTTTTCATGGATCTATACTTTTCAAAGAACCTGAAAATTTCAGATTTCCCTAGCTTGCCAGTGTTTCTGGGTAAGTATGATTTCCTGAAAATCTCCTTGTCACTGTGGTTTCATGTTCAACAATATTTTCTAATCATTAATAAAGACAAGATTTCTTCATTGTTCAAATTGCTTGGATGGTTACTATGGAAATCAACATTCACTTAACAAATAGCAGAGCTGGTTAGTGTAGGGGTAGGTAGAAGAATAAGCTCGCCATCCGAGCAAATGAGATATTTTTCAGTTGTTGATTTTGTAAATAAGCAGGTCAGGTCACAGGCAGGTTACAACCAAGCTACAGTCAGACTACAGGTTTGATGAAGAACAGTTGCACAGACTAGATGACTCCATGCCCAATGCTAAAGGCTATTGAAACTACTAGGTTCTTGGCCACCTCACAGGGAGATGCCCATCCCAGTTGGAGCCAAATGTTAGCTCCCAAAATGAAACTGTCCCTATGATCGCATTTTGTGGTGGATAGCATGGCTATTGGTAGTTTTCTCAAATTTAGTTTTGAGTTTTTCTAGCTGCAAGACTTAGGTTTTGATTTTTGTCTTAGAAATAAGATGACCTATAAAGGTCTTCTCTTTAAAATTTTCATAAAATGCTTTCAATAGCTAACGCGTGTTTAAAAGATGATGGTTAGCTGGTGAAAGTGGTCACTTTCAACAGCTAAGGATCATTTCTCACGGGTTGTGCGCTGGTGAAAGCGACAGTTTTCAACAGCCGAGGAGCACTTCTCATGGGCCATTAACAGACAAAAAAAAAAAGCATTGGCTCTCCATCAACTAGGTTGTGTGATGCTTGCAAGAAAAGAATTTGATGCAACTATAAAGGAAGGCCATGTCTCGGTGGACTAGTTAGCCACCGAAAGCTGACTTTTTCGGTGGATAAGAGCCACATGGAATAAAGCTCTTAACCACCAAAAAGCTTCTCATGTTCAAAATTCAAATCCTTGTGCTCTCGCATGCGCCAAATGTCAAGCGAGCCTATTCATCATTGCAATATGCCGAAAATCATGACTAATGTGCATTTCTTGGTCATCATTGTAGTTGGTTGAGAAATTGTTGTCAAAATATCCTTGATATGCTCGGGCGATTAGTCATCATTAAGAAGGGTATGCTCAGAATTTTATGGGCGATCACGTCACAACAAACTCAAAATTATATGCAGATCTTCTGGAGAATAATCATGAATGCTGTAAGGTCACATTTATTTGGCAATATGGTTAAGTGTTTGTTAAATCGTGCACCGAGTCCATGTATTGGTTAAACAGAACAAAGATCCAGAATCCTCTCATACAGGCACGCAATTGAAGCTTTATTCTCATCTAAATGGAAGAAAATGGTCGAAACCCTAATTTGAAGAACATGTTCGCTATAATAGAAGTTTGTTTCGATCATTAAAGGCTTACATTCTATTTCAAAATCAAATCTTGAGCATTCATCGCCTCAAAATCCGTTTACATAAGCGGCATCGACACTCTGAATCTAATGGCAAGTTCAGTCTTTGTTGGGAGAGGGAAGCCCGTCATGATCAAAACGTGCAACCATCTTCTATGACGTCTGTCCAAGGCAAATAATAACTAATGAGACAAGCAATGGTGCTTCTAAACCCAAGAAGAGAAGGCATTCAATTAGTTTCAGGCATGGGGATGAATTGTTTTGAGTTTTTCAGTTTTTGGCTTTAATAGTCTCATGCATATTGTATAGATAATAACGCCAGATGAGATTCTTGTCATTGCAATTAGAAATGGAGGATCTAGTACATAGGACACACATGTGAGTCAATATACGACTGCTCCTCTAACTCGTATTTGCAAATACTGTGAAACACATCGTCATTTCAACCATCTATATCGGTTTCAGGTTTTGAGAAAGGACCATACCCATTTAGCACAGAAGACCATTTATTCCCCATGACTCCTAAGATATCTTTAACAACAGAGCACTGCATTCTTATCCTTTCTTTATGAATGAATGTACTATTGGCTTCTCGGACATCATATTTGCTATGATTGTCATGGAAACAAGCCTAAATGGAATTCAGAGGGAAGCTGCTTTGGAAACTATATTGATGGAAAAGGAACAAGAAGAAACATGATGAAAACTTGTACATGAAGATGAATTTAGACCCCAAATAATGCAGATATATGACCAGCAAAGAGTACTGCCATCTATTCTCGGGGCAGAGCATGCCTATATTCATGGCAATAACCAACATGATATTGACAGGAGGCAGAGTATCCCTACTTTCCAGAATTACAGGCAACAAGTGTGCAAAGAGCAGAGTTCTTAGTTTTCCAGTGGAAATGACAAGATAAGACATGATGGTTTAGTTGGCCAATTCTACATGGTAGTTAGTCGATGAGAAGATTACATCCAGATTTTGAAGCAATTGACTCCAGATTTCTAGGTGTCCCTTAAATAGAACAACTGTCAAAGAATTAGTTTAGATATGGTTTGTTCCTTTAATAAAGGATCTATTCATTTAGAGTTGACAATTAGTTTCATGCTATGTTATTTTTAGAATATTTGATCCATCTTTTTAGGATCTAAAACTGCTTAGTAAAGGCTATAAAGCCTGGAAATTCAGTCTGAGAAAGGGTTCATTTTTGGATACAGAAATACCATATTGTAATTAGGCTTATTGATGATAATACTAAATCACAGGTTTCTTTCTCTTTTGATGTCAGTTTTCCACCTTCTTTCTGTACTTTTATCTGAGTTTTCTAGCCTTGAATGACTGTTATCTCATTGTTTGGCTCATAGCTTGATAAATAGTTTCTTCATTGCTTATTAGACCCTACATTGTGTACTGGTTTATGAGCAATTTGTTCTTCTCCCACCTAAAGTTATCTACTGATTATCAATCCATGAGAGCACTAGTTCGTTTGTTTATCATCTTGACTGTCTAAATACCATGTTTGAATTGAGTTATCCCATTGATCCATTCACACAAAATACAATTTTTTTTTACTTGAAGTTACCAAGCACCTTTGGTCTACAACCACAAAGGGTTTCTTGGAGTGATAACAGTATCCACAACAAGGATCACCCACAATAGTCACAAACAACCAACTCTGAATGAACCCATCCAAGGTCCTTTAGACCTTTATTTATACATTACAATAACAAATGTCTAGGTGTCTAAAACCCTAGATACCAAAACCCTAGGTGTCTAAAACCCTAGGTCAACTTGACCCGCTTTTTCTGGGCTTCGCCAACCCGTCTTCCCCTTCTTTCCCGCAAGGTGCTCCAAAGCATCCATTGGTGGCTTTTTCTGCTTGCTAAGTTGTCCACGATCCATATTTATTTCTTATCTGTCTTCCTTTATATTCTCATCCAATGACTCATTTTCCCTTACTTCGCTCCTTCTTTTGTTCTTCTCTGATCACTTTGATCCAATCTCAGTCGATGTGTTTTCCGCACAGTTCGTACTTCACCTTTTCTTTTCCTTTTTCTTCACTTTATTTCCTAATCCATACCCAAGGGCCAATAGATTTCCAAGTGGATGCCATCATTGGGAATATGTCAACAAGGGAAGGTGGATCAACTTGTGCCAGATGGCAGTGAATATAGTGGGACTCATGCTCGAAAAGGAGAACCATCCGAAAATCTAGAAATCAAGGATTTCCAAAAAAGGGATTTTTTCAAAAGTTTTAGATTCTTGATGTTGAGATATCCAGAATATATGTTGGGGCCAGATATTTGGAAATTTTGAAAGTGTTATATGGCCGAATATCAAGGATTTTGGAAAATCTAGATATTTGTGCTTGTGTATCTGTGAGGTGGTTGAGCCATACATCCAACATGGAATAGGTGGATGACAGGGAAACAATGGGGTAGGACACGTGTCATGCTTTCACATTGATCAACATGTGTCATGCCCCAACAGTAGAGTGCCACATCATTAGGATGCCACGTTAACAAGGCTATGTTATAAAATTTAAACTTTTTTGTCTAAATTTGGGAAAATAGCAGAAACATCAGACAACCATAAATTTCTACTCAGAGCTCAAAATTGAGAAAATGAATATTCAATGCCAAATGGAAAGCTAAGGAAGAGAATAATCAATTTGTTCACCCATATTTCAGAGATGGGTAGCAAATTCCATCAACAAGTTAGAAGGCTTCTAGTGGCATTTCAGGATTGTTAATGAGGTGTAAATTTTCTAGTTTTGTTTTCTTTTATGTCTAAACTAATAGATATTCTGTTGGTTAGACATTTTGCAAACTCAATTTACATGCATATCAATTCAATATGAAGATCAATGAGATAAAGGATAATCATGAGGATGAAGTAAGGGAACTGAATGTCATCTTTGGAAATGCTAAGATTGAATCCAATGGGCACATATAAGGAAGAATTTGAAGTATTGATCTAGTGGAGATGATAAAGAGTCTGCAAAGGGATGTGTTGAGCTACAAAACTGATAATCAGAAGCTTATGAAATATCAAGAGGAGAAAAACAACATCAACACCAAGTTGTTGCAGAGTTTGGACAACTTACATAAGAATATGGATAAGGAAGAAGATTCAAGGAAAGTAGAGGATCACAACTTTCATGCCAGAAGAGAATAATCTAGTAGTGTTGGTAGACATAGACATCACTCACCAAGACACTCAGGTGCAAGAATAAGAAGCAGTCCAAGTATATCTTGTGTCAAAAAACATAAGAGGAGGAATGGAGTGAATGAAATACAAGGAGAAATAAGAAAAATCAAACCTCCTTTTTTTGATAGTGAGCACAAGAAAGATGAATATGTAGAGGCATGGTTGCTAGGCATGAGGAAGTATTTCCAACTATATAATTATTCATCACATGCAGAAGCCAAAATTGCAATTTGCTAGTTAAAAGGGAAAGAATCAATGTGGTGGGACCAACTTTTGCATGTCAAGCACATTGATGAAAAGAAGTTAACCTAGAGGTAGTTCAGAAAGTATTTCTAGAGGAAATATTTGTCCTAGGGATATTATGATAAGAAGATGAAGGAGTTATTTAAAACCATTATTGGGAGCATGACTATGGATGAGTATGAGAAGCAATTTCTAGATTTTTTAAGGTATGATGACTTCATCAAGGATGATAAAGTCAAGATGCAAAGATTCTTGAGTGGGATACCTTCAATATAAAGTGATAAGATACAACATGATGAGCCCAGAACATTGGAAGAACCCATAAGGAGAGCCAAGTGCCTTTATGACCAACATAAAGGAGGATCAAACTTTCAAAGAGTTTGTGTTGATAGGAAGAAAAGAAGGACCTGGAAGAGAAGGAAAGGGTTTAAGACACCCTTCCTCATAAATGATCCACAGGGGCAGCCAACACAAAATGAGTCCAAGATGTTAGATACTTTATGAAAAAGGCCAAGACAACAACGTTAAATGTTGGGGATGTGAGGGGGATCACATGTAGACAGATTTCCATCACATAGTAGAAAGGAGAATTCTGCACAACATATAAGAGGCTAAGAGCAGGAGCATGCCCAATATTTATGCATCCCTAGACATTAAGCAAGCTGAATTTCTGTCTCTTATTATTGAAGTTGAAGGTAATATTAACAACCATTCCATATAAATTTTAATTTATTAAGGAGCTATCCATATTTATATTGATCCTAACCTTGTGGAAATATTTCACTTGCGAACAACCAAGCATGGGAAATCATGGTTAGTTAATCTAGCTACATGAACTAAGAGAAGAATCCATGAATTGGTTTAGGACTGCACATTGGACATGGATGGACTTAACACAAAAGAAAATTTAAATATCATACCATTAGGTTCCTATGATTTCCTAGTTGATGTGGATTGGATGGATAAGCATGATGTTGTCCTAGAATACTACAACAAGGAATTCACTTGTCTTTATGAAGAAATAAACTTGATATCATTGCAAGGCATCCCAATATAAGTGACAGTCAGAGAAATTTCAGCTAGGTAGATGAAAAGAAGTGTGAGGAAAGGATGTCAAATTTATGCAGTTCACATGGAAGAGATATATAAGGATAAGGTGCCTCGTCTGGAAGAATTTACAGTCTTAGGAGAGTTTGAATATGTATTTGGAGAAATAACAAGTTTACCACCTAAGAGAGAGATATATTTATCCATAAACTTAATTCCAGGAGCAACTCCAATATCCAAGACACCTTACAAAATGAGCACACCAAAGCTAAAGGAAATGCAAATGCATCTTGAAAAGCTGTTGAAGAAGGGGTACATATGCCCAAGTGTTTCACCTTGGGGTGATCTAGTGCTATTTGTAAAAATGAAGGATGGAACTTTATGGTTATGAATTGATTTCAGGCAGCTAAATAAGGTGATTGTGAAGAAAAAGTATCCTTTACCAAGGATAGATGATATTTTTGATCAGTTGAAAGATGCCAAGATATTTTCCAAGATTGATCTTAGGTCAAGATATCATCAAGTAAGGATCACGGAAGAATATATTAGGAAGACATATTTTAGAACTAGGTATGGCCGTTATGAATTTGTAGTGGTGCCATTTGGGTTGTCAAATGCACTAGTTGTATTCATGTGTATGATGAATGACATTTTCAGAAAGTACTTGGATAAATTTGTCATTGTTTTTCTGTATGACATACTTGTTTACTCTAAATTTGAAGAAGAACATAAGAAAAACTTAAGAATGGTGATACATGTGTTGAGGGAGCATCAAATTTATGCAAAGCTAATCAAGTGCTCATTTTATCAGAAGCAGATCCATTATTTGGGTCACATTATTTCAATAGAAGGCATAGTAGTGGATCCAAATAATATTAAAGCAATCAGAGAATGGCCATCCCCAAGGAATGTCACAAAAGTCAGGTCATTCATGGGATTAGTAGCCTACTATAGGAGATTTATCAAATGGTTTTCAAATATTTTAAATATTATAAATTCTTTGTAGAAGAAGGGTGTGAAGTTTGAATGGACTAAGGAATGTGAAGAATGTTTTCTTCATTTGAAATAATTTTTGACAAGTGCGATAGTGCTAAAGATTGTTGATCCAAATGAAGACTTTGTAGTATGCATTGATTCTTGTAAAGAAGGATTGGGTGGTTTCCTTACCCATAATGTTCATGTGGCTTGCCATGAGTCCATAAATCTCAAGGAGAATGAAAGGGGATACACCACACATGATTTAGAACTGGCATCTATTATTCATGCATTAGAGATGTGGAGGCACTACCTTGTGGGTAGAAAATTTGAATTGAGGACATACCACAGTGGTCTGAAGTATTTGTTTGATCAGTCAATGTTAAATGTTAGATAGGTAAGATGGTTGGATTTCCTCAGTGAGTATGAATTTGATATAAATCATATCAAAGGCAAGGACAACAACGTGGTTGATGCACTAAATAGAAAGGTGCATGCTTCAACTATCAACATGTATATTTTTTATTTAAAGGGAATAATTCTTGAAGTTGCAAAATTAGATCAACAATATGTACAAGAAAATGAGGCATTATGATAGGGTAAATTTCAACCTAAGTTTAAATATTATGCATTGAAAGAGGATGGAGTCCTCATGTATAAAGGCAAAGTGTATGTGCCTAATACTCAAGAGATGAAAATTATGGTGTTAAGAGAAATGCACAATGTGCCTTATGTTGGGCACTCATAAGACTATTGTAGCTATCAGAGGCCAATATTTTTGTCTAGGCATGAAAACATATGTGATTGAGTATATAGCCAAGTGCATGGAATGATATAAGGTAAAAGTTAAGAAAAAACATCCAGCCGGATTGCTACAACCATTATCCATTCCTAAGTAGAAGTGGGAAGTGGTGACAATGGATTTTATCATCAAACTTCCCAGAACAATGAAGCAACATGATTCCATCATGGTGGTGGTGGAGAAGCTAACAAAGGAAACTCCTTTTGTGCGAGTGAAGATGACACATAAGGTAAAAAATATTGCATACATCTACAATATAGAAATTGTTAGGCTTCATGGTGTGCCTAAGTAAATTGTGTTTGACAGAGATCTAAAGTTCACATCAAACTTTTGGAGAGGTTTATTCAAGGGATTTGGGAAAAATATTAACTTCAATACAACTTATCACCCACAAATAGATGGGAAGGAAAAAAGAATCAATCAAGTGATTGAGGATATGTTGAGGAAGTATGTGATCTGGATTTATGATATGTGTGATATCTGATTAGGTGATTGAGGATATGTATGATATGTGAGCAGGTCACCCCCGAGTTGGGTGATCCGGATTTATGAGCGGAACGAAATGAAACCAAAGTTTCATAATATTAACACAGAGACACAATGAACAATAACAGAGATACCGTAAAACTTGGCTTCTATTAAATAAGAAATATGTCGAAAACTATAAAATGTTGATTGTAAACAAGCTTGCTAGAATGGTGACAGCTTATCTCTGAGAAGAGTTGTGATGACTACGCTCATTCGCAAGCAAGATGATGAGTAAAATGAGGCTCTGAAGGAATTTTTAAAATAAACATGAATGCGAAAACCCTGGACATCCAAAAACCTAACCCTAGGAGATGAAGTGCCAAAAGTCATGTGGGCCCCGTTGGGGTAAGTTAGTACATCAAATTCATGGGGTCGTAAATTTTGCATACGATCTCCATTTAGGGCACACGATAGCTCATTGGAAATGTATTGATGAGGAGATTCATTTAAGGGGATAAATGAAAGCCTCTGGTGATCAATGAGGTTCCATATCATGACAAAATGTCATTTAGACCCTCAAAATGGCCCCAAAATTTTGGCACCCAAAAAACTGCTAAAAATAGTAAGTTGCAAAAAACTGTTTTGAGCCAATTGGAAAAGGTGGGTGGCGACGAGATCCTCCTAGATAAATCCTGCCCCCTTAGGAAGAAATGGTATCCATTGCGTTGAGGTCCCCCATCAATTGATGAAATTTCTACTGAATTTCACCTCAGGTGAGCCACTTGCCTTGGTGCAGAAGCTTCCCTGCTTTGACAACCCGATAAAGATGGATCCTTTGCTAGCGAGTGCCTTTGACCTATGTGTCCATGATCTGATGAGTGGATTCCTATTCCATGTAGTCAAGGTTGAGCTCTGTTGGTGTCAATTGTTCTTCTATCTTCGAGGTGTCCAATAATGGTGGAAAATAAGGTCGAAGGAGGTCCACATTGAACACTGGGTGGAAGCAAAGGAAGGGGGGAGGTTGAACTCAAAATAATTGTCACCCACAACATTAGTGATGGTGTAAGGTCCATAACAGAGTGGATGAAGCTTTTGATGAGGGCCTGTAAGTAATTCTTTCTGCAAGTGCAACCAAACTTTGTGTCCAACCTGAAACTAGTGTGGCACTCGATGTTGATCATGGAATTTCTTGTACTTGGCATTGAACTTTTGTAAAATATTCTGAACCTATTGGCAGATGTTTTGGATCTGTTCAATGAACCAGGTGGCTTTGTCAACTTCAATTGGAGCATGCGATGATTTTGCCTAGGTTCCCACAAGGGGTAGTGCAACATGTATGGGACCCAATGGTTGAAATCTTAACCCCACCTGAAAGGGGTTGTGGCTAGTTGAGCTATGTATGGCTTTGTTGTAGCTCTGTTGAATATAGGGAAGAATATCATCCTAGGTGTGGGGGCGCTTGGAATTGTACATGTGCAGGATGTGCATGATCATTCGGTTGATGACCTAGGTTTGGCCATCTGTTTAGGGTTGGAAGACAATGGAATTGGTGAGCTTGGTGTCCAACTGTGACCAGAGGCTCGACCATAATGTGCCGAGGAATCAACTGTCTCGATATATGATAATGGTTTGTGTGATCCCAAAGTGTACCCACACTTCTTCAAAGAAGAGATTGGCAGTGGCCTTCACTATGATTCTCTTCTTGTAGGCGAACATAATCACCATCTTGGAAAAACGATCAACAACCACAAAGACACAGTCATTTCCCCACTTGGTGGATGGAAGGCTTAACATGTAGTCCATTGAGATGGATTCCCAGGGACTGTCAAGAGTAGGCAGAGGAGTGTGCCTTGTTTCTTAGTGGTCGGTTTGGAAATAACATAGGCAGTGCAGAACCAATATACTTGCTAACATCCTGTCAAAGTTTTGTCCAGTAGAAATGTCACTGCAACATTTCCCCTGTCTTTTCCATGCTGAAGTGTCTTTCCACCCGATTGTAGTGGGCTTCCCAAATCATATTTTCTCACTCATTTGATGGAATGAAAAGATGGCCGAGATGGCACAACAACCCATCCTGAAGATGGAAATTAGTGACAGTTGTGTTTGCACGCAACATCTGGTAGGTGTTGGAGAAGTCAGGATCTATCTCATAGAGGTGGGGCCATCTAGAAGTCTCATGGTCATAAGAGTCTAGCACTGTGGTGAGTGTCGCGACTGGAGGTCGACTGAGGCAATCAATGACTGGATTGGTACTTCATATTTTATACTTGATGTTGAGGTGGAACTACTGCAAATATGTGGACCAATTATGATGGTGGTCGTTTTGCAATTTTCCTTGTGTCTGCATGAACTACAATAGCTTATGATTAGTGTGGATGAATGTCTCCTTCCTGAGAATGTAATGCCTCCATTGGAAGCATGATTTCACAATGGGGTACATTTCTTTGTCATAATTAGGGTACTTATTGATGGCATATGATAGTGTCTCACTATGATAGGCCACGGGGTGGTCGTTATGAGTGAGGATTGCACCCACAACATAGTCTGAAGCATCTGTCTTGATCTCAAAGGATTGTTGCACATCAGGTAATGAAATCACTAGCGCTGAGCACAAGCGTTGCTTCAGATCATCAAATGATTTATGTTGGGACATGCCCCACAAAAAATTTTCCTTACCAACACCCTTGGTTATTTAGCTGAGGGCCCATGCAATATGGGATAATTCCAACACGAACTTGGGATAGAAATTGGCAAGGCCTAAGAAGCTGATCAGAAGCTCAGTGAGCATGGTTAGGGTTGGCCAGTTATGAATGACTTGGATCTTGGCTGGATCAACATGCACACCATGCAAATCAACAATGTAGCCTAGGTACTGGACCCTGTCCATGCCAAAGGATCATTTTTCCAAGTTGGAATGTAGCTTGTGCTACCACAGAGTGTGCAAAACCTGTTGAATATGCTGCAAGTGTTCCACCCAAGTATTTTTGTAGATGAGGATGTCATCTAGATAAACCACCACAAAATAATTAGTGAAAGGCCGCAAGATATCGTCCATCATTCTCATGAAATTTGATGGGGCATTTTTCAAACCAAAGGGAATGAACAACCATTCAAAAACACCTTCTTTTGACTTGAAGGTCATTTTCCATATATCTGTATGCTCTATTGGGACCTGATGGTATCCAGACTTTAGATCAATCTCACTGAAGTATTTTCCCCTCTTAAGCAGGTCAAGGAGATCGTCAATTCAGGGAATCAGGTACCAGTTCCTGACTGTGATTTTATTTGAGGCCCGATAATCAATGCATAGTCGTGAGGTCTTGTCTTTCTTTCACACTAGCACGATTGGGCTTCCACAAGGTGATGAGTTGGGTCAGATGTGCCCCTTGTGGAGAAGTTCTTGGATCTGATGCTTGATCTCCTCATTTTCTAGCAGAGAGTGGTGATAGAATGGCCCATTTGGTAGTGGTGTGCCGAGGGTCATATCAATGGGCTACTTGACCTGACAGTGCAGAGGTACCCCAATAGGTGATGAGAAGTTGTCTTTTTATTCTTCCATGACCTTATCCACTTGCTTCTTATGCATGGAGAGGTAGACCATAAGGGCCATGGATGTGGATGCAACATGTTGGTCCTAAAGTCTACGCCTGACTGCTAAAGGGCAGAGCTAGGCCACCTCAAGTTTAGAATGGTTGGTTTTTAATTTTTCATTGGTCAGTTAGAGGGTTGGTTTTACCAAGACAGGAGTGTGGTTGGGTCAGAAAATGATAAGAATGAGGGTCCTCCTTGGCTGGTGGCACACTAATTACAAACAAGTAAAATAATAGAGGTAAAAACAAAGGGAAACAACAAACCACTCAATGAATAATCTGGTGCAATAAGTTCAATACTTAAAATATCATTTCAAGACATTAAACATGTATAAAAAACACAATCACTTCCATAGGTTGCAATAAAAAAAAATATTCATCAAAGCATAGCTATTATCACAGGTTACATATTAATAAAGACAAGTTATACAATAGCTTAAGGAAAAGAAATGTACTTCGCACAAATCAAAACTGTATTCAAGATAAGAAACACATATGAATTTGGACACAAACAAGTTGTCATCAATAGTATCTTCACCAGGTAGATATCTTTATTCCATGAGAAAAATGGGTCCAACCAGTTGTTGTATTGATCTCTTTTCCCCAAAAACTCCCCCCTCCCTCAAAACATACAAAAGATACATATTTATCAGAAATGCAGAGGCCCTCTACCAGTGTGGAACTGGGGCCTAACTCTACTACATCTATCATTAAACAACTTATTAGCTTCACTAAACACTGGCTAGAGTATCTTAATGTATACTTTGAGCCTGACTTAAATAAAAAGGAGTGGTTCTCATCACACAAAAATACCACTGATTATGACTTAATCTAAAAGAATCCTGCAATTAAATAGCTGAAAACTGCTACTCGCAATGATATAATATTGATGCATGCATTGGAGTGAACTGAGATCTAACAGAAATTACCAAGAGTGACAAAACTGAGTTCTATATCAATCATGGCATGCACGCATGTTGTTGGAGGCCATTGGAGACAATTGGAAGTGTGGTCGTGTCTTTCCCCCACTTATCTTTTGAGGACAAAAGCAAGTCTTGTTGTGCTTTTTTGGAGTTTGGACGTGTAGTTTCCCTGTTCCTGGTTTGGCGCCCCTTTTTAAAACTTAGAAATATGCAATAAATGTGGGTGAACCACTTCGAAAATTCAACATTTAGAGGTTTCATAGCATAGAGGATGCATATCCTCCAGAGGACAAAACGCCCAAAGTTGTTAACCAACACTAATCACTTATTAACCTGAGATTACCTTTAACCTTCATCATTTTGGGACTTTAGGACTTTGACTCTTTGGGGTTTGGGAGTTTTTGAGTTCAAAGTATGAACATTTCCTGGATGGAAAAACTCCGAGAGTGACGTGCTGACTTGACATCATATCGTCGACGTGTCATGAAAAGAGAGGGACATGTGTCACTTGGAAATAACATGGATTACACAATCAAAGGGCCTGAGATGGGTTCCATGTGTCATGATTGGTGAGTTCCACATGTCTTCGACACTTCATAGCTTCGGTGTTTGGGAGTTTTTGGATGTAAAGCATCGAAATCCCCTGAAGTAGTACGGTCCCGAAGTGATGTGTATCAGAAGGAGAGTGACACGTGTCACTCGAAATTGAGTAGAATACATTCCAAAAGGTGCTTTAAATGAGTGTCATATGTCAATGTTAGATGGATTCCATGTGTCCGCACCAGATGGATGCCATGTGTTAGCTCCAGATGAGTGTCATGTGCTTCGGCACTTCGGGCTTCAAGAGTTTTGGTATGTAAAGCATTGAAATCCCCTGAAGTAGTACAATCCCAAAGTGACGTGTCCACATGATGTCACTGTGCCAACATATCATGAAAAGAGAGTGACACGTGCCACTTGGAAATGGGTGAATGATGCAACCAGTTGACCTAAAATGAGTGTTACGTGTCATGACTGATGAGTTCCATGTTTCATGACTGATGAGTTCCACGTGTCTTCAGAACTTCAACACTTAGACACTTTGGGGCTCTATGATTTCTTTGGACCAAAACCTCTTGGATGAATGAACTTGCGAAGTGATGTGGCAGGAGGGCCCACTATGATAGTTTGAAGCTTCAGATCTTTGACTATTCATCTCTTTGGGGTTCAGGAGTTTCTGAATGGGAAGTTTACATATCCCCCGAAGGGCCAAAATCCCGAAGTGACGTGTCAACATTTCGGGACTTTGGGCTTTAGCTCTTCGACACTTCGGGCTTCTGGACACTTTGGAAGATTTTAACCAATGGCAAGTTCGGATGCTCGAATGTTGAAGTCACAGAGTTAATCTTGTTAAACCCTATGTGAGTTTTAGATTCTGAATGCGCGAGAGCCATTGATCTGCATGACTGTTGAATATCCACCATTGAAGATTTGACCTCAATGTTTGGCTTAAATTCTAATCCCGAAATGGAGTGCTTTGATTTGCTTCCTTTTTCTGTTGAAGATTACTGAGATTACAAAGGACTTGTTGGACCTGGATGTCTCTTGCGCACATAAAATACTTGGTGGACCTATTGCATGCTCAATTAGTGGCAAATATGATGACAAGTATTTCAAACTCAAAACAGAACATGAAATCACCTTTCAAGAAAGTGAAAAAGATGGTGCAAAATAAGTAAATACGAGCAAGGGCCATGAAGTTGAGTGATTAAATAATGGAGAATAAGCTAAGAAATCATCCAAAAAACTTAGAATTGATGGATGTATAGGGTAAAGGAGGGAAGAGGGCACGATGCAGACCAAAGTTCCAACATTAGCTTCAACTGGGGATAACACTTCCCTGCGAGGTGATAAGAACAATAGATCAGTTGCCTTACTTCTCAATAACTTGGTCCCACCTTCCTTTTCTTACCTCTATTTCTATCTTCCAACCATGTATCTTTTCCACTGTTTCTCAGCCATGCATCTCTGAAAATTAACACTGAAGCTAACCCTAGTGCCTTTTTTGGGCTATGGAGTCTTTATTCAAACTGAAACTTGAAACTGCAGCTACACCCCAGTGCCTTTGTTGGGATATGGAGTCTTTATTCAGACTGAAACTTGAAACTGCAGCTACACCCCCATGCCTTTGTTTGGCTATGGAGTCTTTTATTCAAACAAGCTACTGAAAAACAATTTGCAAACTAGAAATTAAATGCTCAAATTATGAGCTTATTCTCCTACTCCTAACCAGCATAAGTCCAACTTCTGACGTAACATGAAATTGCCAATACAACCAAGAAAGTAGGTGTCTAACAACATAACCTTTCTCTTTGCAGCTGAATAAAAGAACACAAAAATACAAAGATTTTTTCAGTGGAAATTGAATGGTAAGCTTATACTTACCGTTGCAACTTGATTATATAACAAATGTTGTAACATTTAAGACCTCTAAGCAAACTAACTCCATGCAAGTGGCTAGTGGATCTTGAAAATCATGATGCATGTTCAATTCATACCAAAAACCTAGAAGCTTCTTTATGATTTCAATCTAATATCTCTTTAAAACATATGCTTCACAACTGTCATAGACTGGGTCACTACTAAGAAGTTCCATATGTATCATTGTAGAACTCTGCTTCTCATCATCAGGATATTTATCAAAGATGGGTTGGTCTTTAAAAATTCCTAAAACTTGAACTTCAAAATCCACCATTTCATGATATCCTTGGGAGATTAACTGCATAATAGTAGCCTGATCTATGCCAACTTTTGGAGCATCAATATAATCATAAAAAAAATTGTTAGAGATATCTGATATAATGTCAAACGTTTCTACAAAATCCTGATCAACTTTTTTGTCATCATAACAATCAATAAAAATTTCCTCCTGAACATAAAAACTAGAGAAGATTTCACAAGGGGATGAATCTTCTCCCACTTGTTTAACATAGACATCCTTCTCATTCATACTACTAGAGGAACCAACTATATACTTCTTCATATATAAATCAAACCCCTCATAATAATTTTCAAAAAGAAAATTAGCTGGAAAAAACCTTTTACAATGATCGCTAAATGCTGCATGGAACTCTTTCAGTGAAGAGATGCTAGCAAGAGGCAAGGATCAGTACCATTCACGAGAATCTCCCTATAATGAGTACATGAACATATTCATTAATACATCTTCATGATGTATACCCAACTGATGCATGCTCTCATGGAATTCAAGCAAATGATTTGTAGGGTTATCATCTTTATCTTCTCTAAATCTAGGCAAGTACTCACCCCACTCATTTATAGTAGGAACAATATTTGGAAAAATGGAACAACAGATAAATTAAAAGGATAAAACCTCTGAGACAAGATGGCTTCTGTTTGAAAATATAACTTCTTAAAAATGTGGAGTCACCACTGGATTCTTTAACCATGGAGTCACCAGGTGAATGATATGCAATCTGAATGTGTCTGGTCTTTGTTCACCATCAAATATCAGATCTGATCATTTTTTTTCGCCCAAGGAAATATATCTCGTTACTCCATTCCCTGGTAGCGACTCCAAAAGATGTTGGTCCTAAAGTCTGCACCTGACTGCTAAAGGGAAGAGCTAAGCCACCTCAATTTTAGAATGGTTGGTTTTTAATTTTTTGTTGTTTAGTTAGAGGGTTGGTTTTACCAAGGAAAGAGTGTGGTTGGTTTGGAAAATGATAAGGATGAGGGTCCTCCTTGGATGGTGGCACACTAATGACATAAAAGTGAAATAATAGAGGCAAAAACAAAGGGAAACAACAAACCACTCAATGAATAATCTACTGCAAGAAGTTCAATACTTAAAATATCATTTCAAGACATTAAACATGTATCGAAAACACAATTACTTCCACAGGTTGCAATAAAAACAAATATTCATCAAAGAATAGCCATTATCACAGGTTGCATATTAATAAAGACAAGTTATACAGTAGCTGAAGGAAAAGAAATGTACTTCGCACAAATCAAAACTGCATTCAATATAAGAAACACATACAAATTTGGACACAAACACACTATCATCAATAATATCTTCACTAGGTAGAGAGCTTTAGTCCATGCGCAAAATGGGTCCAACTAGTTGTTGTATTGATCTCTTTTCCCCAAAAACTCCCCCTTCCCTCAAAACATACAAAAATTGCATATTTATCAGAAATGAAAAGGCCCTCAACTAGTGTGGAACTGGGGCTTAACTCTACCACATCTGTCGTTAAACAACTTATTAACTTCACTAGACACTAGCTGGAATATCTTAATGTATACTTCGATCCTGAATTAAATAAAAAGGAGTGGTTCTCGTCACACAAAAATACCATTGATTATGCTTTAATCTAAAAGAATCCTGTAATTAAATAATTGAAAACTGCTACTGGCAATGATATCATATTGATGCATGTCTTGGAGCAAACTAATATCTGACAAAAATGACCAAGAGTGAAAAAAATGAGTTATGTATCGATCATGGCATGCACTCACGTTGTTGGATGCCACTAGAGACAATTGGAAGTGTGGCCATGTCTTTTCCCCACTTATATTTTGAGGACAGAAGGAAGTCGTGTTGCGCTTTTCTGGAGTCTCGATGTGTATTTTCCCCATTCCTGGTTTGGAACCCCTTTTTAAACCTTTCAAATATGAAATAAATGCAGGTGAGCCACTTCAGAATTTAGCCATTCAGAGCTTTCAAAGCGTAGAGGATGCATATCCTCCAGAGGACAGAACTCTTAGAGTCGTTAACCAACAATAATCACTTATTAACTAGAGATTACCTTTAACCTTCATCATTTTGGGACTTCGAGACTTCGATTCTTCAGTGTTCGGGAGTTTCTGAGTGCAAAGTACGAACATTTCCTTGATGGCCGAACTCCCAGAGTGATGTGGTGACCTAACATCATATTGGTGACGTGTCATGAAAAGAGAGGGACATGTGTCAACTGGAATTAGCATGGATGACGCAATCAAAGGGCCTGAGATGAGTTCCATGTACCATGATTGATGAGTGCCACATGTCTTCGACACTTTGGTACTTCGACGTTCAGGAATTTCTGGATGTAAAGCATGGAAATCTCCTGAGGTAGTATGGTCCCTATGTAACGTGTCTTAGAAGGAGAGTGACACGTGTCACTCAAAATTGAGCAGTTGACATGCCCAAAGTTGCTTGAAATGAGTGCCATATGTCAACATCATATGGATTCCATGTCTACTCTAGATGGATGCCACATGTCAACACCATATGAGTGTCATGTGCTTCAAAACTTCATGATTCTAGAGTTTTGGGATGTAAAGCATGGAAATCAACCGAAGTAGTACGGTCTCGAAGTGACGTGTCCACACAACATCAATGTGCTGACATGTCATGAAAAGAGATTGACACATGTCACTCGAAAATGGGTGAATGACACAACCAATTGACCTAAAATGAGTGCCACATGTCATCACTGATGAGTTCCACGTGTCTTTGAAACTTTGACACTTCGACACTTCAGGGATCTGTGCTTGCTCTAGACCAAAACCTCCCGGATGAATGAACTTGCGAAGTGACGTGACAGTGAGGGCCCACTCTGACACTTCATTTCTTTGGCTCTTCGGGGTTCGAGAGTTTCTGAATGGGAAGTTTACATATCCCCCAAAGGGTTGAACTCTCGAAGTGACATGTCAACATTTCAGGAATTCAGGCTTCGACTCTTCAACACTTCGGGATTTTGGACACTTTGAAAGATTTGAACCAATGGCAAGTTCGGACTCCCGAAAGATGAAGTCACAAAGTCAATCATGTTAAACCCCATGTGAGTTTGAGACTTTGAATGTTCGATAGCCGTTGATATACGTCGACTGTTGGATCTCCACCATTGAGTATTTGACTTGACTATTTGGCTTAAATTCTAAGCCCAAAATGGACTGGTTTGATTTGTTGCCTTTTCCGTGGAAGCTTACTGAGCTTACAAAGGACTTGTTGGACCTGGATGTCTCCTGCACACACAAAATACTTGGTGGATCTGTTTCATGCTCAATTAGTGGAAAATATGATGACAAGTATTTCAAACTCAAACTAGAACATGAAATCACCTTTCAAGAAAGTGAAAAAGATGGTGCAAAATAAGTAAAGACGAGCAGGGGCCATGAAGCTGAGTGATCAAATAATGAAGAATAAGCTAAGTAAGCAACCACAAAACTTAGAATTGATGGATGTATAGGGTAAAGGAGGGAAAAGGGCACGATGCATACCTAAGTTCCAACACAACCTTTCCCTCACTCCGAGAGAGAATCACGAAGAAGACAAACTTCCCAGTCTGAGAAATGACCCTCCAACATTTCTTGGCAGAGATTAAGGAAATAACACTAGGTGGGACTACCTCAGGTATCTTGTATAATTTCCTGTTCAAAGTAATAATAACATTGTGAGGCCTAGACTTTTATACATCACGACGTTTCCATAAATAATGTTGGCCCAAAATAATATCACAAACTTCAAGAGGATCAACATCACACAATACCTCATCTTTGAATGGATTGATTTTGTACGACAGGTGACAATGTTGGCTGACACGAAGATAACTTCCTTGACGAAGCCATTCAATGGTGTAGGACTATGGCTGCGACATTGTCAGCATGGGTAGCCACTTCACAACCTCTGTTGAGATGAGGTTCTTCTAGATACTGCTATCAATGATAAATTGTAGCGACGTTCCTTTCACCCACATCTATGAATGAAAGATGCACTCGCCTTCCTCTAGCTCATCAAGTTCACTGGGCTAGATCTTGGTGGTATCAATGATGGCACCCGGTTCCACATCAATGATCTATCTCCCCTTTTATGGTTCTGAATCAAAGTCAGAACCTACATCTAATTCATAGGCTTTTACCTTAGCCACCAATGACTGCTTTGAGCGACAATATACAGTGTTATGCCAGGGATCTTATGGAAGTCACACCACTTCTCGGTATATTTATTTGTCTCCCCATTGTCCTTCTTTTCTTGTGGCTTGGACTGGTTGTCCTGAGGTTTCCCATATTTTCTCTATCATTTGTTTTGTGGGTTGGGTTTGCCCTTTCCCTGCTTCTTTTATGAGGGGTTCCCAGACCCAAACTTCTGTGTCTTTTGTTTAAGATTCTGCTTGATTTTGACAACATATTGATAGGCCACACCCAAGGATGAGATGTCCAAAAAATCTATTTATGTCTAGATGTATCTTTGCAGACCATCACGGTACTTGAGCACCAGATGTCGCTCAAAATATTTGATACCCATCTTGGTGCGCAAGGTATGGAAGACATTGGTGAACTCTGGCACTGTTTGGTCTCTTTCCTTCTGTAGTGTAGTCCATCTTATATACAAGTCATCATAACTTCCAACATGGTAGTATTGTTCCTTAATAAAATCCCTGAAGGAACCCCAAGTGGGTAAAAATACAAATAATTTGGATCCCTCTATTTCCTTTTGCTCACAGAAAGTCTCCCACCAATCTTTGACATGGGGGATGACCTTGAGGAGTGCAAATGTAATATTTTCTCTATCAAAAAAATTTTGGACAGAAAAATACCCTTCTAAAAGGTTTAACCATTTATCTATGACATCCACATCTATTTTAACTTCAAATATAGGAATATAAAAATTGATATTTACCTTGAAGGGGGCGACACCTCCACTTGAGGTGGATGCTTCGCTTGTCGGCAACCGTCGAAGGATTTGTGCAAAGTTGTCCATCATATTGTTCCTCTATCACTCAAGGGATTCCTCGTGAAACATTTTTAAAGGATATCATGTCTCGTCATCTCTCTTTTCAACCACCATGGATGGTTTCTTGGGTGTGCGAGAGCAGTTTTCCTCAAGAGAAACAAGCTCGAGACCCAACTCTCTATACCCTGACCGCGTCAGGGACATGCATAAAAAAATGACAAGGAGAAGACCTCTCTGATACCACTGATCTGAATTTATGAGTGGAACGAAATGAAACCATATATTTGTAATATTAACACAGAGATACAATAAAAATTGACTTCTATTAAATAAGAAATATGTTGAAGACTGTAAAATGCAGATTGAAAACAAGCTTGCTAGAATGGTGGCAACTTATCTTTGAGAAGAGATGTGACAACTATGCTCATTCGCAAAAATATGAGTACAATGAGGCTCCGAAGGAATTTTTTCAATAAAAATGAATTTCAAAACTCTAGATATCCAAAAACATAACCCTAGGAGATGAAGCACCAAAATTCATGTGGGCCCTGTTGGGGTAAGTTAGTACTTCAACTTCCCAGGGTCGTAGCTTTTGCATACGATTTCCATTTAGGGCGTACGATAGCTCGTTGGAAAGGTATTGACGAGGATATTCATTTAGGGGGATTAGCCAATATATTTGACCATGATTGAGGTTCCCAATAATGAAAAAATGTCGTTTAGGACCTCAAAATGGCCCCAGAAGTTTGGGACTTGAAAAACTGCTAAAAATAGCAAGTTTCCAAAAAACTATTTTGAGCCAGTTGGAAAAGGTGGGTGGAAACTGAGATGCTCCTGGATCATTGGGGATATAAAATCCACTAGGGAAGGATTCCTAAGCTAGAATAAGGTCTAACCAACATGATAAAACTCATGTCAGGGTTCCAACTACTGCAACTAGCCTACAACCTCTCGTTTCCCACAATCTGTCCCACCCTGGGAAGTGTGCCCCTTTTTTTCTTAACAGTCCTTTGGATACCCCATTTCCCTTTCATGGCTTCAACAATAGGCTAGATAGAAAGTCTCAGAGCTCTGTATCCATTTCCAAGTGCACAAGGAAATAAATTCCCATAAGTTCTCTCACCTGGAGAGATTTCTCATTGGCTTAAGAACCTGCTTCTTCAGTCTAATTCCCACATGCTTGACAATATTCTTCTTCAACCCAAACCCCCAAGGAATTACTAGGTATAATCAACTCCAAAAATATCAAGTACATGTACAGTTATGGATGGAAAGAGTTGCATGAATTATTGGTAAGAATGGCAAGAATGATTGAAATTACACTAAGTTCCCATAAAATATTTTCATTCCCTTAACTTGACACTTGTCTCCTTGTGAACTAGCTTTGGATCCACTTGGTGACTTGCTCCCAACCCTTAGGGACTTAGGATAAAATCATTACATGAATTTATACTTTAGGAATAATATTATATTATTCCCTTGGCTTAAGCCCTCTTCCTAGACCCTTAGACCCCTTTCCCTTTGATGTGGGGTTATATCCCCCGATACTCTTTCGTTGGACTGGGTCTGCAACATTAATATATTTTATTAATATCATCATCTATGATTACATTTTACAATGATAGGCTTGTTGGCCTTTTAGCATATAAGCTCTTTGGCCTAATCACATAGGCACTATGGCCTCATAACACATATAAAAAGGCATTCTAGCTTGAAATATCCTGGCTCACCAACCTATATGTACACTAAAATTGGGGTTCGACCTAGGGGTATTACATTTGCCTCCACCTTATTTATGCACTGTCCTCAGTGAATTATATACACATGTACAAGAAAAATGCTTCAAAAATATTCAAAATGGTGCAGGTACTCTTCTTGCATGGCATCCTCATGCTCCGAGATTGCATCTTCAGGAATGTAATAGGTCCACTGGACCTTTAGTATCTCGATTGATATATTCTGGAGAAAATTGAATTTACAATCCAATATGCACATCAGATGAACTCGGAAGTTGCCTTCTTTCTCCACCTGAATCACATTCCAATCAATTACATGATTAACAACAGGTTCAATCTTTTTAATAAAAGAAACATGGAATACATTATGAATGCACACAGATGTAGGGAGTGCAAGCATGTATGAAACATGACCAATCCTCTCTAGGATTTCAAATGGTCCCCAATATCTAGCTCTAATCTTTGAAGATTTTCCCAACTTCAGGGAACTTCTCTTGGCCTTCACTTTTAATAACACATGGTTACCCACTTTAAACTCTCTATGAGTTCTTCCCTTATCTGTATAGTTTTTTTCCTGTCTTGGGAAGCCTTTAAACTATGATTTATCTTCACCATTTGTTCTTCCATTTCCATGATCAATTCTAGCCCAACAACCGCTCTATCTACTGGGTTGTCTCAGCTCACTGGCGTATTGCACTTTCATACATATAATGCTTCAAATGGGCTCATCTTTAAAACCACATGATATCCATTATTATAAGCAAACTATACTAAATGTAGACAGTCTTCCCAATTTGATGTTTTATCTATCACATAAATCCTCATCATATCCTCAATCACATAATTGACCCTCTTTGTTTTTCCATATGACTATGGATGTTATGTTGTGCTAAATTTTAGATTTGTCCCAAATCCTTTAAATAACCCCTTCCAAAATTTGATATAAATTTGGGATTTCTGTGAGAAACAATTTCCTTAGAAACACCATGTAGCCTGATAATTTCTCTCATATAAATATATGCAATGTTAGATTCCTTGTGAGTGAGCTTCACTAGAATAAAATGAGCATATTTAGTTAGCTTATTCACCACCACCATGATGGAATCATACTACTTTGTTGTTCTGGGCAACTTGGTGATAAATTCAATTGTTACCACTTCCCATTTTCACTCAGGAATGGGAAATGGCTATAAAAAACTAGTTGGATGTCTATGCTCATCCTTGACCTTTTAACATTCAAGACATTTGGCTATATAATTAACTACTTCTTTCTTCATACCTAGCCAATAATATTGACTTTTGACACCTGCAATTGTTTTCCGGTAACTTTGGTGCCCAACATAAGGCACATTATGCATTTATCTTAGGACCAATTTTTTCAATTCTTTAAAATTAGGGACATAAACTCTGCCCCTATACATGAGGATTCCATCCTCCCTTATCTCATACTTTTCAATTTTATGCTACAAATTTCCTTCTTGTAATTTTTCTTTCATCTCCATATAATGCTGATATGATTTTGCAGCTTCCAAAATTATGTCTTTTAAATAAGACCTGTACGTGCTAATGGTTGTAGCATAAATCTCATGCACTCTCTTGCTGAGTGCATCAACCACCTTGTTCTCTTTTCCTTTGATATGCTTTATATAAAATTCATACTTACTGAGGAACTCCAACCATCTACTTTGTCTAGCATTCAATGTTGGTTGTCCAAAAAACTATTTTAGACCACTATGGTATGTCCTCAGCTCAAATATATTTCCCATGAGGTAGTGCCTCCACATCTTCAAGGCATGCACTATGACTGCCAATTCTAAATCATGAGTGGCATAATGTCTTTCGTGTTATTTAAATTTTTTGACTCATAGAATATCACATTCCCATTTTGGGTAAGGACTCCTCCAAGCCCTTACTTACATGCATAAGTGCACACAACAAAATCTTCATTTGGATAAGTGATTCTCAAAATTGGTGCACTTGTAAACAAGTTTTTCAAGTGTTGGAAACTTACTTCACAGTCAAATGTCCACTCAAACTTCACACCCTACTTTTGCAAAGAAGTGATTGGGTGTGGAATCTTTGAGAAACCTTCAATAAATCTTCTATAGTAACTTGCAAGTCCCATGAAAGATCTCATCTCCGAGACATTCTTTGGTACTGGCCATCCCTCGATAAATCTTAACTTTTCTGGATCCACTGTTATCCCTTCCTCTAATATGATATGGTACAAATAATGTATCTGTCTCTGATAAAATGAACACTTGCTTAACTTTGCATATGACTGATGCTTCCTCAATACTTGTAGCACCATCCTCAAGTGTTTCTCATGGTCTTCTTCAAAATTAGTTTAAATAAATATGCCATCCAAAAATACAATGAAAAACTTATCTAAGTAATCTCTAAAAATACCATTCATTAAACACATGAATACAATTGCTGCATTTGGCAACCCAAATGGAACCACTTTAAACTCATAATGGCCATACCTCATTCTGAAGGTTGTCTTGCTAATGTATTCTTCTTTAATTCTCACATGATGATAGCCTAATCTGAGGTCGATCTTGGATAATATCTTGACATCTTTCACCTGATCAAAAAGATCGTCTATCATTGGAAAATGATACTTGTTCTTCATAGTTACCTTGTTCAGTTGTCTGAAATCAATGCATAACCTCAAGGTACCGTCCTTCTTTTTCACAAATAATACGGGGGAACCTCAAGGAGACGCACTTGGGCATATATACCCCTTCTTCAAAATATCTTCAAGTTGCATTTGTGACTCCTTCAAATATGGTGTAGTCATCCTGTAAGGAGTCTTGGACACTGGGGGTGCTCCAAAGATCAAATTAATGGAGAAATAGATATCTTTGTTTCGTGGAAAACATGGTATCTCTTTAAATACATATTCAAGCTCTTTTAAGACAACATAGTCTTCATTTTTTTACACTTTATCCTTATCTCCCTCCTCCACATGAGCTACAAACATTTGGCATCCTTTCTCGAAACTTTTCTTCAGCTGCAAGGATGAAACTTCTTTGAGAGTTACTACCCTTGGAATAACTTGAACTATGCTCAAGTTCCCTTCTTCATCCAAGCAAGTAAATGACTTGTTATAATAGTCTAGGACAACATGAAGCTTGTCTAACCAATCCATACCAATTAGTAAATCATATGAGGCTAAAGGTATGATATTCAAATATACCTTCATGGTTGATCCATTCATGTCCATTGGACATTCCTTAATCATCTGATTAATTGTTCTTTTAGCTTCTATAGCTAACTGAGCTGGCCAAGATTTCCCAAGCTTGCTTCTTTGAAAATGAAATATTTCCACCATCTTAGGATCTAGATAACTATGAATACCTCCTGAATAAATTAAAATAAAAATGGGTTGGTTGTTGATCTTACCTTCCACTTCAACCATATGAGAATGAAACTCATCTTTCTTGTTATCTAGGGATGTGTACATCCTTGGTACGTTTTTTCCCATGTCACCAACTATATCAGCCTACTGTATATTTTGAACAGTCCTCACTTTTTCTCCTCTGTGAGGGAAATATATGTACATATTCTCTCATTCACAACCCGAACATTTAATAGGACGCTACCTTGGTCTTTGCCCCATTTTCTCTATCATTATGGTCTCCTTAATTAGAATTTGGATGTCCTTGAGAATTATTTTCGAAGAATGATGGATTGGTCCCCTTATTCCTCTTCTCCATATTGCCTTTCTTCTTGTCTTCCCAAGCCTTTTGTAAAGTTGGTCTTCCTCTATGTTGATCATAGAGGCATTTATATCTTCTTATGTTTTCCTCCAATGTCTTTGGATCATCATATTGTATCCTAAAACTAAAAATTGATGGCACCCCACTCTGACACCTTTGAATATTAACCTATTCATCCTTGATGAAATCAACATACTTCAACAGTTATAAAAACCTCCTTTCATACTTGTCCATAGTCATACTCCCAAGATTTAGTTCGAATAACTCATTCATCTTCCTATCATAATAACGCTAGGTTAAGTACTTCTTTTTTAAATACCTTTTGAATTCCTTCCAAGTAAGCTTATTCTCATCAATGTGTTTCACTTGTACAAAAGGGTCCCACCACATTGATGCTTTTCCCTTGAGCTGGTAGATGAAAATTTTTCCTTTTTCTTGTGAGGAATAATTGTGCAATTGAAAATACTTCCTCATGTCCAAAAATCAATTCTCCTCATTCTCATATTTCTTGTGGTCACCATCAAAGGTAGGAGGCTTCATCTCATTCATTTATCCTTGTAGTTCATCTACCTTGACCCCATTTTAGTATTTCTGATAGGAGATAACCTTGGATTTTTGTGTTATTTCTTAATTGAGTGTCTTGGGGAGTGATGATGGTGTCTACTAAAATTTTATGATTCTCCTCTTTTGGCATGAGATCTATGAATTCTTGACTTTCTTGATTTTGTCTCCTTGTCCATTTTCTTCTCTATTCTATCCAATATCTGCAACAACTTGATGTTGAAGCTATCTTGATACTCCTTGGCTTTCATAAGCCTCCAATTATCATCCTTATAACTCTGAACATATATTTTCATATTCTTTATGGTCTCTGCCAAATTCATGGTTTCTTGTTTTCCTTATCCATGACCATTTTATTTTGTCTTTGCATTACCCATGCTCACATACAACCCTCTTACTTCATCTTTATGGTTGTAATTCCTCTGTGCATATTCCATGACTATGGCCTCTATGATAATTTTTTCTATTGTCTACTTGTGTCCTTAGTCCTGCAAAATGTACATGCAACAAGATTTTTTAGAAAAATAATTCAACAAATCTATAAAATTGTGCACAATTCTATCCCTTTAAGTACACTAGAATTCTTCTTTTTTATTCCTTGTGAATTGTACTATTCAATTCACATTTCTAGGTGCATATATGGATTCCTCTATCTAATAAATTTCCAATGATTATCTTCTTGCTCAAATATGATCTCTGAGAAAAAAATTACAGTCATCTTAACATCATCCATTTACTCCTTTTATACACTTTTCATTCTAGTACAATTAATTCCCAGACACCAACTTCTGCCACTTGTATAGTTAAATATGTCAAGAACTGGAGAAACATTTGTATGAGACATAGTTAAAAAATATGACAGAGAATCCATAGAAACTCTCATATTTTCACTCTGATGTTTGAGTAAAAAATCACAAAAACATGGAAATGTCAACTTTGTCCTTTTTCACCCCTTTTTCCAGACTTGTAATTTTTAGCCAAACTGACTATCTCCCAAACTGTGCAGTTTTGGAAAATTTTCACTAAACCAAAGTTTTCTGGATTGATGATTATACAAAATGATGAGTAAACAATTTTTTCTAGTTCCACAATCTGGAGACCCTTTTCCTCCTCTGAAAATCCCAAAATTCCCCCAAAAGTGGTTTGAAATAAAGGATTTTCCCCTCTTTTGACACCTCCACTCCAAAATCCTTGGAATCCAACCAATCCATTCAACAATATTTTCATGTATACTCTTTTAATACTGTGTATAAGTTTCAATTGTTGGATTACTGAGAGGGGGGGTGAATCAATAATAGAGCAATTTAATCCTTTCTCACCATCAAATGCAAGTGTTATATCAATGTAACATTATCATCTTGTAGTTGCAGAGTAAATAAACAATTAACAAATGAACAATCATACACATACACAGTACACCAATGTTTTACGTGGAAAATCAAAGCGAGAGAAAACCACATAATGCTTTTTGTTATATGTCTTTAAGAATTACATTCATTGGAAGCACCAACTTCCTTTTTTTTCCAACTGCAACTAGAAGGAGGCTCCAACCCCCTAGTTTCTCAGGATACAACCTGAGGGAAGCTCCAACTCCCCAATTCTCTGGCTACAACTAGAAGGAAGCTCCAACCCCCTATTTTCTCAGGCTAAAACCTAAAGGAATCTCCAACTCCCCAATTCTTTGGCTACAAACAGAAGGAGGCTCCAACACCCTATGTTCTCTGGCTACAACCACCTATCCTTGCCCCATCCAAACGTCCTGAAATAAAAGTAGAATGATGGAACCAATGCCACACTATCATTGTGAGATATACTACTGTAAACTTGTACCAATCAACCTATAATCAACCTATACCATAAACAAGTGCATCGACCATTCACCAACCTATACCAAATAACTTGTAATCAGCCTGTACCATAAACAAGTGCATGCACCATGCACCAACCTGTACCTCAACCTCTACCATCAACAAGTGCATCAACCATGCACCAAATATGTACCAATCATGCATCAAATACACATAATCTATGATTCATCAGGATGTACCAACATCATCAACTATACACCTCATGTATGTGCTAACTCATCAACTACTTGTATCAACCATGTACCTAACATGTACCTCAACCATATACCAAATACATATACCAATATAACCATCGAAAGTTCTCTAGCAATACATCACACTATCCATAACCAAATACCATAAACCATTACATCAAACCATGTGCCACAACCTCACTGTTATACAACCTCTAGCTGTAACATACCTCAACCAAAATTCCTCATCAATTTCATCATCCAAATCTGATTTGTAACTCTATAACAGACTTGGTGTATGTGATCACATATCTGCAAACCTTCCTCAACAAGAGACTATCATTTTCATCAAATTTTACTTTAGTCTCACATGACTAGTTTTGGATTAGTCAACAACCCTAAATTGAAATAATCATAAATATGTACTTGTAATGAATAAATATATGAAAATGGTACACAATGTTCTTCAGTTTGTTTTATGCAATTCCTCCATATTTCACTACTTGGAACCTCTCAAAAAATGAGTTATAGCAAAATGGAATACCTTGTTGAATTATGTCTTATTCTAGAGATCGAACTTGTAGAGAATTCCGCGCACAGAATATTTGTTGTATAGATCTGAAAAATAGTACAAAACATATTACACACTATACTCTAACCAATACATTTTGTCTTACTGAATTTGTATCCATTATGAATAAGTTATGATTTTTTAACCTGAAACACTTGTTTTAGACTAGTTTTAGGACTAGCCACAAACCCTATTTTCCACGGAGTGTAAATCCAAAAATACAATGACCTAGAAGCTGAAATTTTTATCACAACTACTTGGATATGTTTCCTCAACGACCTCCTAATTTCATGCTTTGAATCATTCTATAAAAAAAAGTTATTGTGAAAATGGTGAGATAACCTGTAAATAACATACCTTAGAAAGCATCATCAAAATAATTTATACTCCGTTGAATTTCAGCCTTCTTTACTTCAGCTTCCCTATAAAATTCAGCTTAGATATCCTTTGGGTAACTCGGTCACTTGTAGATAGTCAATATTCTCAAGTGTGATTAAAATGAGAGACCTTTGCCTCTTATTTATACTTTTATGTAGCTTCATCAAGGGGTTACCTTTTAATCATCTTAACCCACTTTCCTCATTTTAGGTCTAACCCACTTCTAACCACTTGTCCACTTAGTAATTTTTCCATTAACTTTATTATTTAAATAATATATTTTGTATCCACTTTGACTTAGTACACTCATCACTTCACTTTATTATTTACCTTCTAAAATCTCTTAAGCCACTTTCCTTATTTTAGGGCTAACCCACTTCTAACTACTTGTCCACTTAGTAATTTTTCCATTAAATTTATTATTTAAACAATTTATTTTGTATCCACTTTGACTTATAGTACACTCATCACTTCACTCTATTATTTAAATAATTTCTTCTTTGCAACCACTTTGACTACTTTGACCTTTTGGGGCTTCTATATGACTCATGAGGGTTCTCCAACTTCACATGACCATAACTCTATAACCATGAGGAGTTATGTGATGTTCCACATACCACTAGAAATGACATTACATGTACTATCCATCTAGAATAGTCTTACCTTCAAATATATTAAAAATCATACCATTATACATCAAACAAACTTGGGTCCATTACCCAAACCTTTGTGCTACCGAACTTTCTTCAAGGGTGACAACCAACCCAAATAATCAACAATATCCCTCTTTGGCATTGATGGAAATATTCTGATGCAATACTGAATTCATATCACTCATTCTCCCCCTGTGACCATTGCTCCCCCTGGAACCATGCCTTTGTTCTCTTTCCCCAAGCATATACCTTTGCATCTAATAAATATCTCCCCCTTTGTCATCAATGGAAAAGGTATCTTTCCATCTGGGGCTTCTCCCCTTGACTGAATTATCCTTGGGGATACTCCCCCTGAATGAACTTTTCTTGAAACGATCTCCCAACCTGAACTTTCCTCTTTATGGGGCTTCCTCGTGTAAATCTAAGAAATATAAGATAAGCATTCAAAAACATTCATTTTGGAGTAGAAATTACTCTGAGTCTCTGGCAAAGATACTCAAAGGCTTCCCATGGAAGTGGTTTTGTAAATATGTCTGCCACTTGTTCTTTTGTGCCCACATATTCAACTATGATTTTCTTCTCTACAACTTGTTCCCATAGAAAGTGATACTTGATTGGAATGTGATTTGTCTTGGAGTGCATCAACGAGTTTTTTGAGATATTGATGGCATTTGTATTATCCCAATAGATTGGAATGGGCTCATCATACTCAACTTGTATATATGTCAGAGTTTGTTTCATCGATAGAACATGTGTACACCATGATGCTATTGGAATATACTCTGCTTCAACAGTATATAAGGATACCGGTGAATGCTTCTTGCTTAGCCATGATACTAAACACTCACCCAAGTAGAACAATGCTCCACTGGTGCTTCGTCGGTCATCAATGCAACCTGACCAATATGCATCTGTGTAGGCAATAACTGATAGATCCTTTCCTTTTGTATACCATAATCCAAACTCTTTTGTTCCTTTGATATATCTGAAAATCCTCTTCACTACTAATACATATGATTCTTTTGGTGCTGCTTGAAATTGTGCCACCTGTCCAACTACCTACATTACATATGATTTGGATGTTGTCACATATAGCAAGCTACCAATCATTAACCTATATTGCCTCTGGTTTGTAGACTTTGAATTATCATGTTTGCTTAGCTTTCAACTGGTTTGCATAGGAGTGGTAACTGGTTTTCAATCTTTCATTCTAAACCTCTTTAGCCTTTCTATGATATGCTTAGTTTGAGGGAAAACAAATTCTTCTGTTGCTTTGACATATCTGAAGACCCAAAAACAAGCATAGTTCTCTGAGTAATGAAATTTCAAATTCATTTTTCATGTACTTTGCAAATTTTTGGCTTAACTTGTCATTAGTACTTCCAAAAACAATATCATCAACATAAATTTCAATTAATAAAATACTACCTTGAGTTACCTTGATGTAGAGGGTTGTCTACACTTCCTTTCCATAGATCGTAGGGAGTTTTGTCATTGTTGTTTCTAAGCATTAATATGTTTTGAATGTGAACTATTGTATGCACTATATGTTTCCAAAAAAATATTTGTCAATTTGGAATCCATTAACATTGTACGAGCCATTTCTTGTGTAATTAACATCCATAATGTTCCTTTGTCTCTGAACCACTCTCTGAACCAATATACGAATCCATTCTTTCATCCACTTTCATATATCTGTCCAAACCTGCTAAGTGTTCTTAAAAATCCATCTCTATCCATACTTTCCAAGACTCTACTGCACAATTGTCCATAATGTTGACCCATTTATTACTATACTATTATGAAGTCTTCACTACTACTTATGATTGTACTTCTGTTAATTGACTTCTCTGGATATGTCTTCTCAAAATTTGGAAGCTGCTCGAAGGATGGTTCTTTGGTCTATCACAACTATCACATAGACTCCCTGTTGGCCCTTGACCAAGTTTTGAGGAAACATTGGTTGCGTTTGACCACTTTTGGGACTTCGATAGGCTGGTCAAAGATGGAGCACCCATGTAGAGCTAAGATCGTGCGACCTCGCTTGTTTTGCAGGCTTGTGGACCGAGAAAAGGGTTTACTAGGGTTTATGTAACGAGTTATGGGATGTCGGCCCATGGGTTTAACCATGTTTAGGCCTTTTTGTAAAGGTATAAATAAGTAGCTAAGCGATGTAAGAAGGGGGGTGTTGGCTATGTACATAATATGTTAGTGTGGCTTAGTGCAAGAAAGTGGTTCATGTTGGCTTAGTGTAAAAGGTTGTAAGTTACTCCGTGCAACAGATTTTGTAAGGCTTTGTGCTAATAAGGAGTTGGCTCTGTGCCTTGACCTAGTTTTGGGGAAGGTGGATCTAGTGCACTATGCGTAGATCATTTGTCCAGTGCGAAGCTGAGCCCTGTGGCTTTGTGCACAAGAGAAAATGAATGTAAGAATATTAAAGAATAATAAAGAAGAAGAAGAAGTTGGTGGACATAGCCCCACACTGGGGTGAACCACGTATATCCTATGTCTTGATGTGCTTTGTGTGATGTGATTTATGATTTATGCTATTTATTTGCTTAGTGTTGTTGTTATAACGTATGAAGAAGGCATCTGGTGTTGTTGCATAGTGCTTAAAGATGAATGAATGCTAGATCTAAGTTAATGTTATGTGCTAAGTGATTATAAGGGCTTGATATTGATTGATAATGTGTTGATTTGTAATAAGAGTTTAATATGCGATGTGAATGAGACTCATGAACTAATGCATATTGTTGTCTAAGTTCTCTACTAAGTATTGTAATCACAGATCTGTGTCCCAGCTTGGTTGTAGACACCTGAGTCCTACAACCCCCCCTGCATATACCTTGGGTGAGACTTCATCTTCTTCACGGGTGTTGCCAAAAGGGTCGGTAGTTAGGGTTTTCTTGGTGCATTGTCGAAGCGTGAACCCTGGGTCTGCCCCTGTCCTAACAAATGGTTCTGTTGTCAGGACCAAAATTGTGATTGCTAGGAACTAAAGAAAAAATGGAAAGCTCTGTGAGTAGATATGTTGCTGTAGTGCACAGTATTATACTTGAATTGTGAAGCTCTGTGCTAAGAAAGAAACTAGATCTGAAGAAAAGAGGTAAGATATTAAAGCTTTGTGCTTTGGTAAGGGTAAGATAAGTGGAATTGTTTGCTTCGAAAGAATGAATCTAGTTATGTTTGATAGATTTTGTCTTAATCTGAATGTTAGGGAACAGTTAGAAGAAATAGATGATCTAAATAAATTTGATAGAAATAGAGAAATATATGTTATTCCTATGCATATAAATAATTTTTGGACTAATAAGTGGATGCAGGAACCTAGAAAGAATTTTTGCAGATTGCAGGTCCAACACTGTGATCCCAGTGCATAGTACAAGAGAGGTTGGGAATCATTTAAATGAAAGAGAGGATTAACATTATGTTACAATTGCATATGACTGGGACATATTGCTAAGGAATGCCATGGTATAGGTCCTATTTGTCTTTGTAGTAAAACTATTGGTCATGAGGTTGAGGATTTTCCAAGGATGATTGTTAAAGTTGAAAATATGAACATGAGACATGAAAACTATAAATAAGGTCAAGAGACTAAGGATATGTTAGAGAATCAGAAAGAGAAATAATTAGAGAAAGCTCAGACTATATTAGTACAGTTAAAAGAAGCAATGGATGACCACAAAGATGTCAGTTTGTCAAAAATATTGAAAGAAAAACAATGCATAGTTACAAGAATAGAAGACTTTGACATGGACTATGTATTGGATGAAGAAACACACATGAATATTATGCCAGAAAGCACTTGGGAAATTTTGGGAAAGCCTACTATGATACCTTCATTGGGAAGGATATGCTTGTTTAAAGGAAAGATGATAAGCCTATGTGGAAGAGTTATTAATGTACCTATGATTTCTCATGAAACATTGAATGAATAAGAATTTAAAGTCATTAAATTTGTTGAGAACAATGCCCCATTTCCATTGTTGTTAGGAAATACCTAGATTGAGAAGGATTAGATCAGAAGGAAAGCAGAGGAGGAAGCCACATAAAAGAAAAAGAAAGAACTAAGGGATCTCATAGCTCGAAGAATAAATTGATTGATAGAAGAACGAGAACTTGAGTTGAAGCAGCAGAATGAAAGAGAAGTAGCTGTAAAATTTGAAAGAGCACAAGAAGGTTTGAAGAACCTATCCATGCAAGAATAAAGTATGTCCACCCAGGACCTAGTAAGCAAAGAGGTATTAACTTTGAACCCTTCGAAAGAACATCAACAACGCGAAGTCACTATGTTAATAAAAGATAAGAATAAGAATGGAAAGAGGAATCCAGAGAATCATATCACGGGAAAGAAGGCAAGGAAACTCGGTAATAAGAAAGCCAAGCTAGAAAAACTACAGGATGCACCAAAAAAGACTTTGTAGGAGACATATCTGCAAAACTTGAACCTCACCGGAATAGCAGAACCACGCAGAATGGGACTTCGCCATGATGAAGCGATATAACCATTGGAGGCACCCTGACCATTAGAATAACGCTCCCAAACGGCTAGAAAACACAGTTATGAGGGAATGAACTATTGAGACCGTGCTCTAACAAACTGATTCGTATTGATTGAGGTATTCTTGCTCGTTGGAGGAATCCATTGTGACACTTTCTTATTTAACCCGTTGGACGTTGCTGGGAACACTTTTTTCCACCCGTGATTATCCTAGATAACAAATAATCGATTGCAGATCGCGCTGTGATTTCTAGACCTCACCATCCATTTGGTTACCTCACTTGTCTGTTCGCCTACCCGATCTATTTGGTTACAAGTGTGAATGTCGAGCGAACATAGCGCGTTAGAGAAGTTTGTGAAGGGGATTCTTTTGGAGCTCATGGATGAGAGAGTTATGTCGGTAGGAATATAGGCATCATCGACTCATGGATTGAAAGTATCCCCCTCAATTGGACATTGTTCTAGTCGAACCTTGACTGAGAAGCGAAGCAAGCACTGCGACGATCTGGCTAACGCAAAGCAGATCCCGTTGGTCTTGCCATAGTACATACAGCCTTTGGCTGGCGCATTTAACCCTTACAATATCCCACATGAATTTGAGTACATGTTGATCACTTCGTACATCCCGAAGGGGATACGTGTAGTTGGACCCCAGTTAGGACACATCCTAGCCTTGAAGAAAAGTGAATTTAACCTCGAAGACAAGAAGAACTATGCGATACTCGCGCCACATAGGTATTTGATGAAGACGACTGGGAATAAGTCACGCATAGTCTCCCATCCATGGATAAAGGAGCTCATGCAATCAATGATACTGAACATGATGAAGATCCCTCACTTTGGTCGACATTAGGAGGTTAACACTTGCGTTAAACTCCTCTTGTTGTGATATCATGGAGGATATATGTGGCTTGAAAAGCATGTCACTATGGATCCGACGTTGATCCACCTCATTACAGGACTGAGAATTCAAGGATCGGACCCTCAACAGTTCTACCTAGGGAAGACTTCAGATCGGTCCCTAGCACAACACATAAAGGAGGATTATGGAAATGTAGAAAAGGGAAAGAGAGGCTACAAGGTAGCCTCCATCCAAGATGGTGCAGTGCGCCTATCTTGTCAGCTTATATTTGGAAAGCTTGTCAGAAAGAATTTTTCGAAACAAGTCACTGGATTTGTAGTAGACCTCGCAGGGAAGTGCGTAGAAGGAATGCAAATGAATTGGGCAAGTTACCTCATCAAAGAGATTGAGAAATATTTCCGTGAAGCTTAGGATTAGGGCTATGAATTCCATTTTAGTTGGCTATTGGTATTAATTTCATTCGTCGCTTGGCAGATGATGGAAGGAGTGACATTTCCAGAAGTTGATCCATCAGAGCCATTGGTCACGAGGTTCTCCACCTTGTGGTATACGAAGGACATGTCGAAGCAGTGGCAGTCGAATGTTGTATTCCATGCATACTACCAACAATTGAAGCGTGTTATTGAGGCATTTCCATGCATGACCTTGAACACATTGCATCAGTATAAACCTCTAGCAAAGTTCCACACAGATTGAAAATTTACTTATATCACTGCGCGTAGGGATGAAAGCAAGGAGGAGTTGTAGTATTATTATAAACTGGCCAACGAAGATATGGAGGAGATCACCAAAGAATGGTCGATAGAGTTCCTGGTACTAGTTGACGATGCAAAACTCTTTGGCCCTAACATCATTCGAAGCCCCTTGGTCACCTGGGTCAAGCATGATGCCGGGCAGAGCAGCGCAAAGAAAAATAAGAAAAAGGAGGAAGTGCAGAACATAGAGACTTATGAGGAGGACACCGCCTCGGATGAAAGTGGGCCTCACTTGCCTACAGGAGGAGGAGGGGATGAAGTAAATCAAGAAAGAGGAGGGGAAGAAGGAGAGAAACAAGGAAAATGTGAGGTTACACCACCAAAGGATCCCCTTACAGAGGCCAAAACATCAAAGAAAAGAATGGTTTCTCTAAACCCTCAACAAGAAAGAAGACGTGCGCTAATAAGCCCAAGATGAAGTCCATGCTCATAGAAGACAATGTAGATCTAATCATCATAACCATGGAGGATTCTTCTAAGGATATCTTCTAGAGATACAGAGCAAAGTAGGAGACATTGTATGAAAGAATCAAGAAGGATCTAAAGGAGATACAACAAGCCATCCATTCGAGCCACGTAGTACCTATTGAGCCTTCTTCGTCCAAGATTATAGAATTGGGGGATGAGCCCGCCCAATTACGAATATTAGTAGATGCAATAGAGATTCAACTTAAGTGAGTCCAAGAATAAACAAAATAGGCTATCAAGGCCTTGAAGCAATAAAAGGAGGAGGTCTTAAAGCAACTTGAGTTGCGCAGAAAGAGAAAGATGAAATTTGGGCGATGTTCGAGGAGGAAAAAGTGAAGATACAAGAAGAAAAAGACCAATTTCTCGTAGAACAGACTATGGTCAAAGAAGCAGTGACTAAAGAACTTCTCTCTGTGTCAGGCTTGGCACATGAGAAACCAGATTCAATCGAGATGTAGGTAGGGAAGCTCATCAAAGCCATTCAATAACTTCAAGCATGGATAACAGAGATAGAAATCCAAGCAGTGTCGAGCACCCCACAAGAAGTGTGCGACCAAAGGGAGGAAGTTGCTAAGAGCGCAATTGGAAGGATCAGGGCACTCACCTTAGAATGTAAGAAACTAAGTAATCGTAGTGCGCATACCTACGAATTCCTCATATAAGATCCCAATTTGAGGAAACTAGAAGCACAACTCCAGGAGGCGCAGCCGAAGGCATCCACCGTGCAAGCATAGATGGAGTCACTTATTGCAGTTGAGAAAATGAAGATATCACAGGAGCAGTGCATACTCCAACAACATATTACCTCCATCCAGAGAAAATTCATGGAGGTTACACAAAGATTACAACCAGTGCAGGATGAAGCCTGCATGATTTTTGAAGAGATTGAAGGAAAAGGCTCATAATTGTACCAAGTGGTTACGACAGTGGAACAATGCCTTGAAGGGCCTGTTACAGAGAAAGTGATTCAGGAGTTTGTTGAGAAGGAGGCTCTGGCAAAGAAGCAAGTCGAGGCAGCTCGAGATAAGATTGAGGCGTTTGAAGTAGCGTTGCCCATATCTGAGTGACTCGGGATGATTCATAGGTGAGTGTTGGGGGCTTGTTGTCCCTTGACCAAGTTTTGAGGAAACATTGGTCGCATTTGACCACTTTTGGGACTTCGACAGGCTGGCCAAAGATGGAGCGCCCAGGCAGAGCTGAGATCGCGAGATCTCGCTTGTTTTGTGGGCTTGTGGACCAAGCAAAGGGTTTAATAGGGTTTATGTAATGGGTTATGGGATGTCGACCCATGGGTTTACCCATGTTTAGGCCTTTTTGTAAATGTATAAATAAGTAGCTAAGCGATGTAATAAGGGGGTGTTGGCTACGTGCATACTATGTTAGTGTGGCTTAGTGAAAGAAAGTGGTTCATGTTGGCTTAGTGAAAAAGGTTGTAATTTACTTTGTGCAACAGACTGTGTAAGGATTTGTGCTAATAAGGAGTTGGCTCTATGCCTTGACCTAGTTTTGGGGAAGGTGGTTCTAGTGCAATGTGCGCAGATCACTTGTCTAGTGCGAAGCTGAGCTCTGTGGCTTTGTGCATGGGATCAAATGAATGTAAGAAGATTAAAGACTAATAAAGAAGAAGAAGAAGTTGGTGGATGTATCCCCACATTGGGGTGAACTAGTATATCCTGTGTCTTGATGTGATTTATGCGATGTGATTTATGATTTATGTTGTTTATTTTCTTAGTGTTTTTTTTATAACGTATGAAGAAGGCATCTGGTGTTGTTTCTTAGTTCTTAAAGATGAATGGATGCTAGATATAATTTAATTCTATGTGCTAAGTGACTGTAAGGGCTTGATCTTGATTGATACTGCGTTGATCTGTAATAAGGGTTTAATTTGCGATGTGAATGAGACTCATGAACTAATGCATATTGTTGTCTAAGTGCTTTGTTAAGTATTGTAATCATTGATCTGTGTCCCATCTTGGTTGTAGACACTTGAGTCCTGCAACCCCCCTACCTCTACCTTGGGTGAGACTTCATCTTCTTTGTAGCTATTTCCGAAAGGGATGGTAGTTAGGGTTTTGTTGGTGCACTGTCGAAGTGTTGAACCCTGGGTCTACCCCTGTACCAACACTTCCCCTATCTAATATTCATATTACTTGGGATTCTCTAAGCCGAATGGCTCAGAACAATTCCTTCTCTCATGTGTATTCATCATCATCTTCATTGGTAGATTGCTCATCTCTTTGAGCTATGACTTCTTTCTTTCTGTCTTTGGATTCATCTTTCACTACAATGCCTGAAAGTACAATCTCTTGAACATGTTCCTCATTTAACTGTCCTTCTTTTATTTCAATTATTTTCCAAACCTTTCTGTATCTGACATCTTTCTTTTTCTCTGTAGATTTTTTTCATCTCGTTTTATTGCCAATCTTGCGATCTCTTGCACTTGGTCTTTGTTCACATGTTCTTTGTGTTTTATTACCCATACTTTCTTATATCTGATATCAATGTTCTCTTTCATGGAAGTATCAATAATGCTTCTATAATCACTAGCTATGCATTCATAGTTATGACATTTGTAACATTCAATGTCACGTGGGGCCACATAGGCATTTCTTGCTTGAACATTTCTTTTATAATCCCTGCAATCTACAACCTTATGTCCAAAATTAGTACAATAAAAAAAATGACCATAAAATAAATTTGCATACCTGGGAGTGAATGATCTTATTTGTGGTGTGGTGCTTCTAAATTTCTGCCTTGACTGATCATGATCATGATTGGAGCTTCTTTATGGATTGAACATTGATGGTCTTCTTAAAGATGTATCTTCAATAGTTTTCTTAGATTCTGATTGACCATGATTCTTTCCATTGAGTACTTAAGCATAACTCTTTCTATTTTCTTCATTTTTATTTTCTAGCAACCTAGAGTGATTCTCTTCATTCTCTATAAATGATGTGGATGTTTCTGTCTCTTCAACGTTCTTATGGAGCTTGACGATTTTACTTCTCAATGTGAAAACTTCTTATTCAAGCTTCTGAACCTCTTCTTTTTTCTTCATTATCTGAGACTTCATGACTTCTTCTGTTCTTTTCTCTTCTTCAAGATGAATTTTTAATGTGATTATTTCTTCTTCAAGTCCTTTATCTTCTTAACCAATCTCTGCCTCAAACTGGTTTAGATCGTTAGTGTTGATACTGAGAGGGGGGTGGATCAGTATCAAGTACAATTTAAAACCTTTTTAAACTTATACTTAAACCATTCAACTATATCCAATGAGAAATGAAAAATAGTATAAGAGTTACACCAATACACCACAATACACGATGCACAATATATGAAAAATAATCAATAGTTATTGTTCAAGGGAAGTAATGACTTCCAAAGGTAGCTACAACTTCCAAATGTAAAGGGAGGGATAAAACTCCAAGAGGAAGATAC
>JZKD02S0005571.1:212527-253029 GCA_000966675.3 Picea glauca
CAATTCACTTTGTCATCTTCAAAAATTCATTTCTCCTCAACCATGAGGATCCACGTGACGTGCCACATACCACCGGAAACAAAATGATGTATACTATCCATCCATGGGTGTTTTACCTGCATCTGCAGTGTCCTTCATGTCCAAATACCTTCATCAATCTTGCGGTCCAAAACCCATGACTAGGGTTGACATCAATGACAACAACCTATCTTCCAAAATTTAGTTCTTTCCTTAAGATTATTTGTCTATATCTTCTCTCTCATTTATGCTTCTTCCTTCTGTGCGACTCTATTGTCTTCCAAATACTTCTTTTAATATTCAAGATTTTATTCGATCTTTCTGGCTTCTTCTAGTCGAGTTCTTAAGTTCTCGATGACCTGTTGGGATTCTTAAAAAGTGTGAACACTTTCCTTTTATTTCATCAATTCTTTCTTGAGTGACTTATTTTCTTCTCAGTTCATCTAAAGCACTAGTCAATTCTATTTCATAATTGTCTTCCTTTTCAATTAGTTTTTCCATCTCATTTCCTTCATGGCATTCTATTTCAAGATGTCTGTGTTTTTCACAAATAAATCAAAACAACATACCTCTAGTGATTATGTACTCTTCATCTTCTAAATCTGTTTGACATGGTGAATGTAATTCTTCTTGATTTGTATCTGCATCTTCTTGGGAATTTTCTGAATATGTGATGGGTGAAGAATATATGTCATGTAATTTATCCCAAAGTTCTTTAGTTGATGAACATTTACCAACCTTTTATCTTACTGAATTAGGTAATCCTTCCCAGATGAAATCCATTTCTATATTTTAATTCTTCTTCAATTTATTCTTGGCTGCAGTCTTTGCCCTTTTTGAACTATCATATCCTGTAAAAACTGATAGCCAAACATAATTTCCCTGTGCCTGTAAAAATACTTCCATCCTTCTGCTCCACATCTCATACTTTAAACCATTCTGACCATTAAACATCGGTACTCCATTCTCAGAATAATCCATGATCTCCTTCAAGTGGTTAAACTATTTTCTGAAGGAACCGACTCTGATATCAATTGTTGGATTACTGAGAGGGGGGGTGAATCAGCAATATGGAAATTTAATCCTTTCTCACCATAAAATACAATTGTTATATCAATGTATCATTATCATCCAATAGTTGCACAACAAATAAACATTGAACAAATGAACAATCATACACATACACATACACAGTACACTGGTGTTTTACGTGGAAACCCAAAGAGGGATAAAACCACATAATGCTTTTTCTTATATGTATTTAAGAATTACATTCATTGGAAGCACCAACTTCCTTTGTTTTCCATTTGCAACTAGAAGGAGGCTCCAACCCCCTAGTTTCTCAGGCTACAACCTAAGAGAAGCTCCAACTCCCCAATTCGCTGGCTACAACTAGAAGGAGGCTCCAACCCCCTAGTTTCTTAGGCTACAACCTGAAGGAAGCTCCAACTCCCCAATTCTCTGGCTAGAACCAGAAGGAGGCTCCAGCCCCCTATGTTCTCCAACTACAACCGAAAGGTGGCTACAACCACCTGTCCTTGCCCCATCCAGCCACCCTGAAATAAAAGTATAATGATGGAACCACTGTCACACTATAACTGTGAGATATATTGTCGTAAACCTGTATCAATCAACCTGTAATCAACATGTACCGTAAACAAGTGAATCAACCATGCACCAACCTGTACCAAACAACCTATAATCATCATGTACCATAAACAAGTGCATCAACCATGCACCAACCTATACCTTAACCTGTAATCAACCTATACCATAAACAAGTGCATCAACCATGCACCAACCTGTACCTCAACCTCTACCATCAACGAGTGCATCAACCATGCACCAAATATGTACCAATCATACATCAAATACACATGAACTATGACTCATTAGGATGTACCAACATCATCAACTATACACCTCATGTATGTGCCAACTCATCAACTACTTGTCTCAACCATGTACCCAACCTGTATCTCAACCATATACCAAATACATATACCAATATAAAAATCAAAATTTCTCTAGCAATACATCACACTATCCATAACCAAATACCATAAACCATTACATTAAACCATGTGCCACAACCTCACTGTTATACAACCTCTATCTGTAACATACCTCAACCAAAATCCCTCATCAATTTCATCATCCAAATCTGATTTGTAACTCTGTAACAAACATGGTGTACATGATCACATACATGGAAACCTTCCTCAACAAGAGACTAACATTTTCATCAATTTTTACTTTAGTTTCACATGACTAGTTTTGGATTAGTCAACAACCCTAACTTGCAATAATCATAACTATGTACCTGTAATGAAAAAATATATGAAAATGGTACACAATGTTCTTCAGTGTATTTTTTGCAATTCCTCCATATTTCACTACTTGGAACCTCTAATAAAAGGATTTATAGAAAAATGACATACCTTGTTGAATTATGGCTTATTCTAGAGATCAAACTTGTAGAGAATTCCCCGCACAAAATATTTGTTGTATAGATATGAAAATAGTACACAACATACTACAGACTATACTCTAACCAATATATTTTGTCTTACTGAATTTGGATCTGTTATGAATAATTTATGACGATTTTACCCAAAACACTTGTTTTAGACTAGTTTTAGGACTAGCCACAAGCCCTATTTTCGATGGAATGTAAATCCAAAAATACAACGACCCAGAAGTTGGAATTTATATCACAGCTACTTGGATATGTTTCCTCAATGGCCTCCGAATTTCACGGTCTGAATCATTCTAGAAAAAAATTATTGCGAAAATGGTGAGATGACTTGTAAATAACATACCTTAGAAAGCATCATCAAAAGAATTTAACCTCCCTTGAATTTCGACTTTCTTTACTTCACCTTCCCTCTGAAATTCATCTTAGATATCCTTTGGTTACCTCAGTCACTTGTAGATATTCAATATTCTCAAGTGTGATTAAAATGAGAGACCTTTGCCTCTTATTTATACTTTTATGTAGTTTCCTCAAGGGGTTACCTTTTAATCATCTTAACCCACATTCTTTATTTTAGGGCTAACCCACTTCTAACCACTTGTCCACTTAGTAATTTCTCCATTAAATTTATTATTTAAATAATCTCTTTTCTATCCACTTTGACTTATAGTACACTCATCACTTCACTTTATTATTTACCTTCTAAAATCTCTTAAACCACTTTCCTTATTTTAGGGCTAACCCACTTCTAACCACTTGTCCACTTAGTAATTTCTTCATTAACTTTATTATTTAAATAAAATTTTTTGTATCCACTTTGACTTATAGTACACTCATCACTTCACTTTATTATGTAAACAATTTCTTCTTTGCAACCACTTTGACTACTTTGACCTTTTGGGGCTTCTAGATGACTCATGAAAGTTCTCCAACTTCACATGGCCATAACTCTCTAGCCGTGAGGAGTTATGTGGCATTCCACATACCACTGAAAATGGCATGACATGTACTATCCATATATAATAGTATTACCTTCAAATATATTAAAACTCATACCATTATACATCAAACAAACTTGGGTCCATTACCCAAACCTTTGTGCTACCGGAATTCACTACTGAAATTTCTTCAAGGGTTGACATCAATGACAAACAACCCAAATAATCAACATCAATAGTAACTTTGCTCTTGCCACTGAGCTTGACCCTGATCTTCAAAAACAAGTAATCTACATTTAATGGAAAATTAGAGCATAATTGGCTAGTGGCCCTCTCTGGAATTTCTATAGGACTCCTTAGTGCATACAAATCCCATAAGTTTCATCTTAATCAGAATTAATCTACTCTAGTTATGGCCAAAATATGATTTTGGGTCTAGAGTTAGTTTTTTTTTTAGACTAAAGCACAATTTTTTCCTATGTGGCATATCTACTAATGTGGTTGTTGATGTGGCATTATGGGTCCATGTGTCACTCTAAGTTGATTCCATGTCATCCTCTTGGTCTACCTAGCCCTGCATTGTAATCCTTCAACACTTTCTCTCTCTTCTTTCTTCTTTTCTTTATCTCTTTTTCCTTTTATGTTGGCTTTAAATATTAATAAAATATTAATATTCTACATCCCCACTTGCCTAACTAACATATTTCTAACCCTGAATGGGACAAAATATTAATAGTCTACGTCCCCACTTGCCTAACTAACATATTTCTAACCTTGACTGTCAAACCTCCACCTGGCACCTTGTTATTGGTCGCAGGGATGGGCAGGTCCCATTCTGTACCTTTTCCTTAGTGCACACAAACTTGCACATCTCCTAGATCCGATGGTGGAGATATGTAGAGATCGACGGTGGAGGAGCCATGTCGCATCCCAAATGTTACCGATTTCCCCATGCTATGTGGAAAAATCTGGGAGGTGTTGCATGGTACAAGGATTGTAATCCAAAACCACTTGCTAGCCATGCAATGATGGTTTATGGTATCGACTAAACCACCTTATGCACATAGCTCCTAGGTCACCTGTCATCGTGCCAACCACTACCAATGTGCACCTTCCACCATGGACGAGTGAATGCAGCATTCCACATCACCTCTGCCATGTCACATCCACATCATCGCCATGTCACGTTGATATCATATATGGAAAAATACCCAAAAGTTTCTAGAAATACATAAATTTAAATTTTTTCCCATAGCCACCTTGGAAATATGGAATTAAGATTATTGCGGCTAGTTTCGGCCCTTCGCACATCCAATTACATCCGTGCATGACTAATTGGAATTTATGAGCATGAATTTCACTCTAATTCGCTCATAAATTTGGGATATTTTCCTAATTTCGCCATGGCTTCACTGTAACTCAAAAATTCATAATTCAACCAATTCCAGGCCTGAAAATACCCTTACTGAGATTAAAAATGAGTAGTTTTGATCCCTGAGTTCAATTCCTTCAAATTCCTCATGAATTTCTTCCTATTTCATGAAAATAATTTTCACAAACATGTTGCAGACATCCTCATAGATTTAATTTCTGTAAACTCAGCTTCAACGCTCTGTCTCTGGCCCATACAAGATTAGTGTTGAACCCGTGGCTCTGATACCACATTGTAGTGTACCTGAACACCTCAGTACCTTCTGGGATGACGGGGTACTAGGAATTTCCATCAATTTCCCTATGATTTCACCATTAACACACCCAACCTTTGATACCACAATGTAGCATCTCCAACCCCAAGCTGGGCCATGCCACATAAAATTTATCTTCTCTGATACCATTTTTATACGTTCAATATGCCCTACATATGAATGAAAATATGCAATACAAGAAACATACAAATTCATGCATAAACATATATATTTAAAGCATACATAATTAACATAACATTAAATAATACACACATTAAATAACATGTAAACACATAAAACAAAACTTGTCTTTTAATGGTGAATCAACAACTTCGTGTAGACCTCATATATTCCTCCCAACCATAGACTCTGCTGCTCATAAACTCTTCTTACTAGCAGGTCACCCCTTAGCTGAGGCTAGAAACTCCACCAAGGAATGCTTCCTAAGCCAAACTAAGGTATAATGAGCATGATACAACTCATGTCAAAGTGCCAACTGTTGTAACTAGTATACAACCTCTCATTTCCCACAACTTGTCCCACCTTAGGAAGTGTGCCCCTTCTCTGTTCAATAGTCCTTCAACTGCCCCACTTTCCTTCTGGGGATTCAACAACAGGCTAGAAATAAAGTCTTATAGCTCTATAGCTATTTCCTAGTGCACATGGAAATCAATTCCCAACAATTCTCTCACCTAGAGAGAATTCTCACAATCCTGCAACCTAGTTCTTCAATCCAATGTCCACAGGTATGACAACCTACTTCTTTGACCCAAACCCCCAAGGAATTACTAGGTATAATAAAATCCAAAAACTCCCCAAGTACATGTACGACTATGGATGACAATAGTGAATGTGAGAGGGATGAGAGTGATGAGTGAATGATTAGAATGATGGAAAATTCATTGTTTCCTGACTTTATATTTGCACGTTCCCAACTTGACACTTGTCATGTTGGGAAATAACTTGTCCCCACTTGCCTCCACTTGGTGATATGTTCCCCATCTTTAGGAACTTATGATAAAATGTCATATCATTAGAATTTCAGAAATATTAATATAATATTCCCTTGGGATTAATTCCCCTTCGCTTAGCCCCTCTTCCTAGACTCTTATCTTCCCTTTCCCTTCTAGTGGAGTTCTCTCCCCCCTATACTTCTTTTTTTGGTTGTTCTGCAACATTGATGTATTTTTATTAATATTTGAGTGTGATTACATATTACAATGATAGGCTCATTGTCCTTTTAGCATCTAGGCTCTCTAGCATAATCACATAGGCACTTTGACCTCAAAACATATATATAAAGGCTCTCTGGCCCAAAATATATTGGCTCACCAACCTATAAAGAATATTCACATTTACAATTGGGGATCAACCTAGGGGCATTATGTTCCCACAATGTAGCGCACCTGACCACCTCGGTACCTCCTGGGATTACAGGGTATTGGGAAATTCCATCAATTTTCCTCTAATTTCACCATAAACAAAACCAAGCTCTGATACCACAATGTAGAATCCCCAACCCCAAGTTGGGCCATGCCACACACCAATTCTAACTATGTGATACTATTAGATATTAAATGCTTTGCATATGAATAGATTTATGTAGTCTAACAACATAAAATGTAAGTATAAATATAACAATAGTTTCATAACATAATTAACATAAAATACATACAATAAATAACATGTAAAAACACATAATACCACTTATCTTTTCTGTAAATCACCAACTGCGTGCAGACCTTAGACATTCCTCCCAGCCAAAGAATCTACTGCTCATAAAATCTTAGTAGTAGGTCACCCCCAAGTTGGGGATACAAACTCCACCAGGGAAGGCTTCCTAAGCCAGACTAAGGTCTAACCAGCATGATAAAACTCATTTAAATGTGCCAACTGCTGCAACTATCCTAAAAACTCTCATTTCCCACATCCAATCCCACCCCAGGAAGTGTGCCCCTTCTCTACTCAATAGTCATTTGGCTTCCCCACTTCCCTTTGGGGGCTTCAACAACAGGCCAGACAAAAAGTATCAGAGCTCTATAGTTGTTTCCTAGTGCATAGAGAAAGTGATTCACAAATTTTCTCTCACCTGGAGAGAATGTTCACATGTCTGACATCCTGCTTCTTCAGTCCAATGCCCACAAGATTGAAAACCTTCTTCTTTAGTCCAACGCCCACAAGATTGATAACCTGCTTCTTCAACCCAAACCCCCAAGGAATTAATGGGTATAATCAACTCCAAAACTCTTAGGTATAGGTACGAATATGGATGGAAAGAGTTGAGTGAATGATTGGTAAAAATGGTAAGAATGATGGAAATTACACTAAGTTCCCCCAATATATTTTCATTCCCTTAAATTGACACTTGTCACCTTATGAACTAGCTTTGACTCCACTTGGTGACTCGTTTCCAACCTGTAGGGACTTAGTATAAAATCATTGCATGACTTTAGACTTTAGGAATAATATTATATTATTTCCTTGGCTTAAGCCCCCCTTGGCTTAGGCCCTCTTCCTAGACCCTTAGCCCCCTTTCCCTCTGGTGTGGAGTTCTATCCCCCCATACTCTTTCGTCTGACTAGGTTTGCAACACTGATCTATTTTATTAATATCATCATGTGTGATTATATTTTACAATGATAGGCTCATTGGCCTTTTAACATCTAGGCTCTCTGACCTAATCACACATGCACTCTAGCCTCAAAACACATATACAAAGGTGCTCTGGCCCAAAATATCTTAGCTCACCAGTATATATGTACATTACAATTGGGGTTCGACCTAGGGGCATTACATTTCTCTTTATTTTGGTCTATTATTTAGGGCCACCTTTACCATTCTTTTTCCATGACTGATTTACATACACAAACTCTCTCTTACCCTTTTGCTAAAACATTTTCTTGATCTTCAAAGCATACTGGTAGGTAGTTCCTAGTGAAGAGATGTCCAAAAATTGAATTTCTATTTAGATGTATCTATGTAGGACATTGAATTATTTATAACCAAGTGCCTCTTGGAGTCCTTGAAAACCAACTTTAACACCACTATGGAAGGTATTGGTGTACTTCAACAGGTATGGAAGGTATTGGTGTACTTCAACACCACTTGGTATTTCTCCTAGCATAAAGTTATCCATATTGTGCATTGGTCATCCTAGTTTCCAACATGGTAGAATTCTCCTTGAGGGAATAAAAAAAATCCACCAAAGTGGGTTATGCCCCAAATTGTTTAGACTCATATTCATCCTATTACACCAATAAGTGTCCCACCAAATTTTTACATCTAGAGAATGGACTTAAGAATTGCAAAGGTGGTCTTCTCACTATTGGAAATTTTTTTAATAGAGTAATAACCATCTAGCAAGAAAAATTAACCATTTCTCCAAAACATTCTCATTTATCTTTCCTTTAATTAAAGAAATGTCAAAGTCAACTTGTACCTTGATGGGTGTTGTACCTCTAAATTGATTTCTTGTTGAAGGTGCCTCTGTCACTATTGGGAGTTGTTGAAGGATATAGGTGAAATTATCCATCATTTTATTCCTTTGTCTCCCAAGGTATTTTGTAGGTAACATATTGATGGGTCTCCTACTCCATCGTCTTCTTTTTTTCCACCATTAGAGGTAACTTCGGTTGGAAAGGGAGGTACTCACTAGACTCAGTTAGTTTGAGGCCTAACTTCTTGTACCATGACCTTGTTGAGGACATGCATGACAAAACAACAAATAAAATATTTCTTTGATATCTTTGATGCAAATTATGGTGAGAATGAAATGAAGATAGGAATAACATAGAATATTGCAAAAAGTATAGTAATATGACGGAATCCCAAATTCTATTAATAAATGAATTAGTGAAAACACTGCAATATACATATCATAAAAATTGGCTAGAATGTTGGTAGCTTATCTTTGAGAAGAGATGTGTTAGATATGATCATTAAAAAAAAACACATCATAAGAGGTTAACAAAAAGTCTAAAACTTTAAGAGGAAAAAAACATCAAGATATAAAAGCCTAACCCTAAGAGATAAGGTGGAAAAATAAATTTAGGCCTCTAAGAGCCTAGTTGATACATCAACTTCTTAGGGTTGTAATTTTTGCATATGAGCCATATTTAGGGAATTTCTTGGATTTCTATAAAGATTGTTCTATGATCTATGTTTGTTTGTCCTAGAAATCAAAGATTACTAGGCTATGTCAATTTCCAAAAATGAAGGAGAAGTACTTGAAAATAAGCATTGGAAGTTTAGGACTTGTAAAACTAATGAAAAACTTAAAAGGTGTAGGATTGTTTATGAATCAGTGGCTGATTTGGGTGGCTACTTAGATTAGAGACATTATTCCAAATATGAGATCAATTGTCAATGTCACAAATAATATTCCCTAAAACTAATATAAGGAATCATTGTTTTGCTTCATTCATAGATTTGAAGGACAAGAATTTCATAACACACCAGTCCATGATGCCAACTAAGTTTTGTAAGACGAGTGATGAGATTTGAACAACAATAGAAAGGAAGTGTTCATAGATATAGTGAATTGGAGTTCAATGTGAAAAATAGAAGCTTGATAAGAACCTTTTGTATGAAGCATAAAACATTGACATTAGTATAGAGGAATTATTTTCTCTTGTATCCCTTGAGTCATTAGCATGAGAGTATAAGCTCATCTAATCCCTTTGTAATATACAATTATGACAATTCATTAGCGAACTAATAAATTCCGCCTATTTATTGTTGGAGTTTTCTAGCAAGGTTCTCCAGGGTAAATCATTGTGGTGACTGTGCTTGGTTTCATTTTTTTATTATTCCATTTGATTTCATTGGTATTCTACATGTCACATAATAATACTAAGAAAAAATAGATTACGAAAATATGTGTTGATATAAGGTAGCATACATGAATTTAGAACCAACACAATAAAGTGAAACTCATTGTAATCCAAGGTGGAAATAGTCAAGCGTTTACATCAGTGTTTATGAATCAAGTTGGCCATAGGCTAATTGGTATCATATTTGTATCAAAGAAGTGTCTCCTTAGCCAATAAACATCATAGAAAATTAACAATGGGAAAATATTTGAAAAGAGAAAGGGTTGAAGAGTTGAATGCCATCAATCAACAAATTTTTGAAGGGAATAAACAACTGAGGGGAATATTGTCGAAATCATAAAAGGAGAATGGAGACTTTCATTGTAAGCTCCAAACCTTTGAATAAATTCTTGTGTTCCTAATAAGATCACTGGAATGTCAACAAGACTCGCTTGCCAACACCATGGTGTTCTTGGATAAGTGTAGAGATTAACACATGGAATTGGGAGAGATGATGACTCAGATGGATGATTAATAAGAGAGTAATTTTCCTCAAATATGGAGAGATTACAACAAGAATTGACATCCAATGAGAAATATTTTTAGGCTTCAAGAAATTTTTTAAGTGATGTTTCACTTCTACACAATATGCGTGTACCAAGAGTGAGAAAATCATTCTAAGAAAACACTCCAAATATTTTTTTCATTTTGATTTAGTTTATGAGTCATTCATAAGTTTTGGCATTCATACCAGAGGCATGGGATGCAAACGATGAAGCAAAGGCATTACAATGGGAATGAGATTGGAAAAATATGACACTTAGATTGATTGGACCTCCATTTAATTGCTAAAGGAGAATTCATTTGGGCCTCTTGGAGGTAGAAGATAGAGAAATAAATGATGCTAGAAGAAATCGACCAATGGTTGAATTCTAAGGTGGAGAAAATTGATTTATCTCTTACAATGATTTTGGGTAGAAGAGATCCAGAGTGCTTTTATAGATTAGTGCTTACTCCCAAATATGAATATAAATCGAATTCATTAATGAGGAAGATGTAATGGCATTCCATCATTTTGGAAGTGTGAACAAACTTGAATAAGCTCTTAAATTTTCCTAGAGAAGAGGAAAAGAGAGCTCACCACAAGGAGATCAAAGTAGGTTCATTGCACAACGAAGGCTAGTATGGAAATTACCCATCCTGTAGTGGATAGAAGCGGGAATCAACCTTCCAAAATGTAGAAAGGAAGTCATTCATGCACAGAAGGGGAGACATTCTTCTGAAGTTGATAATCATCATGAAATTTAAGAATCCTTCTCTTATAATAGAATATATTTTGACTAGGTTCAAACGTTTGGAGAGGATAAGAATTTCATAACACACGTGTCCATGATGCTAGTTGAATTTTGGAAGAAGGATGTGAAGCTTCAAAAATCAATACAAATAAAGTATTAGTGGTTGTAACAACTTGGAGTTATAATAAGTAAAATAGATTACATAAATATTTGTTGATAGAAGATAACATAAGTGAATTTAAAACTGGCCTAATGAAGATAAACTCATTACAAGCCATGATGGAAACTAATCTAGCATTCAAATGTTGAATCAAGTTGATCATAATATCATCATTTATAAATCATATATAAATTTAAATTAACTCAACAATATACAATACAATGAAATTATTTATATTTAATATAACTAATAACTATGTAAATGCTTTCTCAAACCATATGGACATCCTAATCTAAATGGTTTGGCCCAACCTTAATCTTTTATACACACAAATTAACCTCCCAAATTATCAACACAATAACATTCCCACAACATATACAACTATCTCAATCTAATCACAAGGTTATCCAACCCACTATATTAAAAATATGCAACTCCTTTGATCTCACCGAGAACAATAGACTCAACAAAAGGTCACACACAAACTTTATCCAAGTTATTTAAGCATTACTAACTTTATAACATATATACACTTAATAACCACACCATTCCAATTAGTCTTGGGCTATCCATTCGTATGGGTAACTTATATGTTCTCTATATGTGTTTCCTTTAAAATATTGCAAATTTAAATTTGAAAGATGAGATATATACACTTTCAAAGGTCACACACAAACTTTATCCAAGTTATTTAAGCATTACTAATTTTATAACATATATACACTTAATAACCACACCATTCCAATTAGTCTTGGGCTATCCATTCGTATGGGTAACTTATATGTTCTCTATATGTGTTTCCTTTAAAATATTGCAAATTTAAATTTGAAAGATGAGATATATACACTTTCAAAGGTCACACACAAACTTTATCCAAGTTATTTAAGCATTACTAATTTTATAACATATATACACTTAATAACCACACCATTCCAATTAGTCTTGGGCTATCCATTCGTATGGGTAACTTATATGTTCTCTATATGTGTTTCCTTTAAAATATTGCAAATTTAAATTTGAAAGATGAGATATATACACTTTCATATATGAGGGTGGGGATAGGGAGAAATATAGAGTAAATCTCATATCAATATTTACTCTATATTTCCCCTCACCCCCACCCTCAATATTTATTCTATATTTCCTCATCCTCACCCTCACCCTCATATAAGAAAGTGTATACAGAGTAAACCTCATATAAAATTTACTCTATATTCCCCCCTACCCCAACCTCCACCTACCCTTTATACACACAAACACACAAACTAACCTCCCAAATTATCAACACAATAACATTCCCACATTAATACAACAGATACAACTATCTCAATCTAAACAAAAGGTTATCCAACCCACTATATTAAAAATATGCAACTCCTTTGATCTCACCGAGAACAATAACCTCAACAAAAGGTCACACACAAACTCTATCCAAGCTAGTTAAGATTTGCTAACTTTACAACATACATACACTTAGTAACCACACCATTCCAATCAACCTTAAGCTATCCACTTGTATGGGTCCCTTAGATGTTTTCTATACGTGTTTCCTTTTTAAATATTGCAAATTTGAATTTCAGAGTTGAGATATATGCACTTTCATATATGAGCATGGGGGTAGGGGGAAATATAGAATAAATCTCATATCAAGATTTACTCTATATTTCTACCCACCTCCACCCTCAAAATTTACTCTATATTTCCTCATCCTCACCCTCACCCTCATATATGAAAATGTATACAGAGTAAACCTCATATGAAATTTACTCTATATTTTCCTCTACCCCACCCCCACACTCTCCCTCATATGAAGATGGGGGTGGGGGAAATATGTAGTAAATATTAATATTCATAAATTAGAAAATCAAATAATTATATAAAAATATTGTACATAAATTTAATATTTAATTATATTATAATTATAATTAAATCATTATTATAATTATTTTTAAATTAAATTATTATTATTATATATATATATATATATATATATATATATATATATATATATATATATATATATATATATATATATATATATATATATTTTGAGAATACTTTATATATAAAAACATGTTTTTTTTTTTAAAATATCACAAGATAACAAAAAAAGAGGTAGGATATATATACCTTTGTAGACTTTATCAATAAAATCTCTAGATGAAGGGGATCTCATACACCATATACATATTTATTCAAATATAATATTATCAAAAATTAATTAAATTGATATAATATTATCATAAATTTATTTTAAACTTATTAAAAAATCAATTAAACTAATAAAATAAAAAACATATATATATATATTAAATTATAAAAAATAACATCAAAATCATTATTATAAAATATTATATTATTATTCATTTAATTACCTAATAAACCTAATACCTTAAAACACAAATTCAAAAAAAATATCACCCTTGCATAAACTAATTCCATTCTATCACATGTCAAGTTATATGCCAATTATCCCAATCACTAACCATAACTATCACATATTTAGTAATACCGCATGACCAATTATCATACATTAATCATAATGCATGTTATATGATACATCATAGACATCCCACATCAAAATTAAATTACATCACATGGTCATATCTTATTAAATATGACTCATGAGTTTATACATTACCATCAATATGTCAAAACTATCGATTGATAAATTACATAGCACGCATTACCACCATCATTATTATTTAATTACCATTATCGTGCCATGCCAATTATAATTATTTCATTACCATTAACCTCCTAGGTCGATTAGCAGGTTTTAATTACATTAACCATGATTATTGGTTATCCATGGTATACATTATTATTAATGTTCCATGTTATCATTATTACATTAATTATTTTAATCTAATATATAATGGTGTAGCTTTTTATTAATGTTCCACATTATCATTATTTTAATGTAATATATAAAGATGTTGGTTGTTATCTTTTTATCAACAAGAAAATACATAATTAACATGCCAACATTTCAACATCCAAATCATTAAAAAAAGCAAGCAAGTTTAGCAAAACATTATTCCACAAAAATATACTCATTAAGTATTCTCCTTGGGCCACTAACAAAGAATGCAATGAATATTATCGTCTTTATTTGATGCACACAAATTATGCTCATCATTAATATGGAATTTATAACCAAGGAGTTCAATTGTACACAATCATAACAATCCATCACATCAAGGCAACTACCTCATCATAAAAACCATCACATTAAGGCAACCATATCTTTTTGGTCATATATATTTTCAAACCATCTCTCCGTTTAAGTAAGTAATCAATCATAACAACCCATCACATTAAAGCAGCTACCTAATCATAACAACCCATCACATTAAGGCAAACTTAACTTTTGGTCATATATTTTCCAAACCATCTTTCTTAAGTAAGTAATCAATCAATTACTACCACACATTTCTATGATTCTCTGTTAGGTAACTAATCAATCAATCACCACCACACATTTCTATGGTTTTCTTAATGGCCTCTATCATTTGATAATTTTTTCAAGTTCATAATTTAATAATGTTTTATAATCCATAAATATTTATGGATCATAACTAAGCCCTCTTCTCAGGCTAGTTAGCACTTTATAACCTTAAAATGTCCTTGAAATCTATTAAGGTTATCTAAATCGATGCTATGATGATTCCCTAGGAAGGCATATGTTTCATTAAGTATAGTTTTAATTTTATTAAATTTTTTATAATAGTAATTTGCTTATTTCAAAAAGTTTTGGAAATCAATTTTTGTTTTAAGTTATTTTTATGAAGTATTATTGAGAAAATATTATTCAAATTACAACTTAAGTTGTGTGTTTTTTTTTTCTTTCTTTTGAAGGTGGAAAAATCTATTATAACTTAGTTGTCAATCGACAATGAGCAATCCTCATTAGTTGTTATCCATGAATGTAGACTAACTCATCACATTCAGAAAATCACACCACCTAAAATTCTCTGTTGGTGGTTCATAAGGGGGAATACTTTACTTCACCTAGATGCCTCTGGGTCTTGGGCCATTAACATGTTTCCTTACACCTAAGGAAGATGATCTCTTAGCCAATCAATAGTAGTTTTCAATCCTATTCTAGGACCAAAAGGTGGTTTTAACCTATATAGTATCCACAAAAAAGAAAGTTTCCTTTGTGATCATTGTCAAGACTACCTCTAGTGTGGTCATGTGATTTCTAGTAGCATTTAACCTTAGTCCCATACATGAGACCATATAGCACCCTTGATTGTAGTTTAAACTCTTACCTATGATTAAATTACAACTTAAGTTGTCACAAAAAAAAATCATTTTAATTTTAATTTTTTTGCACTTTTTCTCGTTTGAATAGTAAGTTAGGTTGTAAAGTGACACTTTTATTTATAATTAAGAAAAAGTTTCACATAAATTTCCACAAATGCCACCGTGAAAATGTTTAGAATACTTTAGTGCATCCTATTGAGTGTTCATTGTATATGTCTATAATTGCATCACATCAAAACAACAAAACTTCTTCTATACCACTCGCTAGAAAGTCTAACATAATGTCTAATAAAATGTCTTCTTTAGAGTCTATATTGGGGTCTTATTTCATTATATATATAGAACATTGGTTTTGTCTCCATTACCTCATATATCAAATAAAAATATATAGGAAATTAATTATTTTAATTTCTCATACGTTCAATGTAAATTAAATAAGTTATTAAATAATACATGTTTAGTGATAATCTATGTTATTGAAGCCTAAGGGGTTAGTTTAATCAATTGTTACAAATGTTATTAGTCATTTGGCTAGTTACATACTCACAATTGCCCGATTCAAATCCCCTTGAGTAAGGAGCACTAATATATGTTGATGAGTTTATTAATAATGTCATTCACAAATGTGTAGAAAAGTCATTTTCCTTATAAATAAATTGTATTCTTAAAATAAGTTTGTAAAATAATAATTTATTTGTATTAATAATTATAATTAAATTAATCACAATAATATTTAATTCATTAAATTCTAAATAAATTAATAAAATTTCATTAATTTTATTGTATATATATATAAAATAAAATAATTAAAAAAAAATATTTATGAAAAATTAATAAGGTATATAAATAAAATAAGATGTTTTTATTGATGTCCAAATAGATTACCACAATAAGTAAATCAATGTCACTGGAAAATACATTCATTGTAATTTTTTTGTAATTAATTACAAAAAAAAATAACTATCTAGATAAAAGAAATGTAAAACAGGTGAAAAACAAATCCATGACAAGTATAAGGATATTATCTCACATTGTTAGTCTATTAAAAGCGAAAAGAACTAAGAACCTACTTAGAAAAAGTATATTAAATAAGTGAATAAACGATACCATGACAAGTATAAAGATATTATATGAAAAATATAATCATAAATATACGTATGTATAAAAAAAAGAATGCAACATGAAGGGTTAAGTGTCACAAGTCTTAGGACAATAATGTTTAAGAATATGAGTTTGTAAAATCTTCAATTTTGATTATTTAATTAGCAATGTATATATGTATATTATGAATGGTTGAGGATTAAACAATGTAATATGTAAATGTGTATATATATATTATAGATGGAGAAGGATAGAAAATTTGTGGGGTTATGATTCCATAAGAGAAGAAAGAAAGAAGGTTTAAGGGGGCCAAAGATAAAACATATTATTTTATTCCTAATCCTAAGTCCTTTACTTTACATTTTCCTAAGTCCTTGGACTTTGGAGTTAGTGGAAAAGTGAGGTATGTGGGCTTCTTATGAAGGTAGATGAATTCTTCCGCTCATGCAAATATAATTTGTGAATGCAAGATAGATTTGTCAGTCATTCTTGGGGAGAGACTTGTCTCAAATCTATGCTACCATTCCATAACTAAAATATAATTATGGGTATGGTTGTTATGAAAACTATGTACAAATTATTCCCATGTTCACGAGAAATTATTGTAATTGAGTAAAATCCATTACAACTAAGAATCCCTGGAGTCCCCAACTAAGAGATTTATTGGTCGATATGTGATGGAACCTTGGAGGGAAGTGAGATATCTCGAAGGACTACATGGAAGAGAAGGGGATCTCATTCCTTTGGTTGTGCAGGCTTATGGGGAAAGAGAGATGGTAGATTGGGATAACTGTAGGAGTTAACAACTTGTGAAATGCTAGGAAATTAGGATGTGTGAGATGATTAGAGCCAATCATAGTTGGATTCATCTTTGTAGACTCATAGCCTTAGCTTGGGGGTGGACCTATTGTAGAAATATTACAAGCAACAACGAACCGATGGTTGGGTTGAACATCCTTCATTTGCAATGAGTTTGGTGTTTTATTCCTAGAAAAATAAGTGTTATGGTTTATTGATTATTATATCGATTTAACATTTCTAAGTTATGAATCGAATGTTGTTATGCATGCTTGTATAAGTCTTCATCCATATCTATGATTAATTAATCATGCCTTCATGAGACTGCATTGTCATGTTTTCATACATTAACCAATTCATAACATGACATTGCAGATTATAGTATCAGATCTATAAGGATGTGGGTTTTATCCTAGTTAGATGGTTAGACATATTATCAAAATGGTATCAGAGAAAGAGAAGATGAACATAATTTTTGGTTTTAAGAAGTACTCAGTATCATCAATGGTGTACCAAGGGTACTGTGTATGTTACAATATGTTATCAGAGCTATTGGTTACAACATTGGGGATATATGGGCCATACATTAGATTGTATAGGAAGAGATTAATAAATATTTCCTTGGAAAAATTGTGTAAAGGTTGCAATTGAGAAATTTATTGGTCTGAAATCTACCCATATAATGTGAGATAAAGATAATATGCTAGTGTGGAATCATTATAAGGAAAAATTGATGAAATGATAAGTTCGACATGTGCAAGAAATTAGAAAAAATATTGAAATTTGCAAAATTCCCAATAATAGAAGAAATCAAGAAGGTTCAATTGATTTATATGGTACAAGGGAATTGGAGTAGAAGGCTATGACATCAAATTCCATCACAGGTTTCATGGTGGTCATGTGGAGGAAATTATAAATATTATGAAATTGGTAAAAAAATCCCAATTTTGGATGAGGTACCAAAATATGATGTGTATTGGTAGGGTGACATGGAGGCATCAGGGTGGTTCTATGTGGAGTTAGAGTGTGCATCTCACATCCACAAGGTAACCTATAGGGTGGAAGAGGAAGTTGGGCCCACAAATGGTCGTAAGTAGTTTGCAGAGACTAAGGAGGAGATATTTCACAAGGTTGAAAAGTCTCTGCAATTTCCTTTAGGGTGATGCATGTCCCCTATGTGGTAAGTGGTTTATGGAGGAAAAGGGGCATTTTAACCACTAACATATTATGGAGATACAAATGATCTCGGCCTTAGATATTAATTGTGGGTGGGGAGATGGGATCCCCCCAGTCACCTCATTCAATAATCATGTGCCAAGTGGAGGAATTGAGAATAGAAGTAGTACCCCAACTATCACATTGATCAATGAAAATGAGCCAAGTGGTGGATAAGGATAGAGAGGTACGAAGTGGCCCACAATTAATTAATAATAATAACAAAGTTATAAAGTCGAGTGGGAGAGAGATAAAGGGTACCACAAATGATTGACATGGTAGGTAAAATGAAATGGATATAACATGGTAGTGTTAGATAATGACAGGTAGACACCAGCACCACATCATCAACCATGTGTCATCCCATGCTAGCAAGATAGAAAAAAATTGTTAAAAAAAGTTTGGAGCCAAAATTTTATTTTGGCCATAACATGAGCAGATCAAGTTATAACCAAGTGTAATTTTATGTGTAGGTCTATGGTGATGAATACCATAAAAGTCCCACTAAGGGATATTGGTTGATTCAACTCCAAAATTCCAAAATATGGAAATTAGTGGTTTTTAATGAACATGGTGGTAATCACTAACAGAGGCCCTATTGCTGGTGAAATTTGGACAATAAGGATTAGGAGTAGAAATGAAGAAATCTAGTGGATAGTTTGACCAAATTCCAAAGGGTTTGGAGTGGAGATGCAAAAATAGGCCAAAATCAACTATTCCAAGAGACCTTTTGATGCTTTTTGGAGTCTTCAGTGGAGGAAAAGGGACCCAAGATCACCAATATGGAAAAAAAATCCTAGTCGACATTTGAGGTCCTTAGTGATCAAGGAAAACGTTTCCTATTAATTTTTTTCCAATTTTCTTTGTTCGGAAGATAACCATTTTGGCCAAAAAATCTTAGTTTGAAGAAAGTGAAAAAAGGGAAAAGTTCACAATTTTAGATTGATCCATAGTTGACTAGAGCATCAGATAACTAATATGGAAGTTGAAATATAGTCACAATCATGATTATTATCAACTCCCGATATAAAAACTTTTGTAGTTCTCGCAAGATTTTCTTTTAGAAGTGGTAGAAGTTGGTCTCTGAATCTGATTGCACTAGTGAGAAAAGGGAAGAAACTGGACAAAAATGGGGATTTCTAAGAGATATAACTTTTATCTCTAAGCTCATATTGGAGCATGAGTATAGCCATTATACATATAATTTAGAGGGGAATATATATGAAGGCTTAGATTTTGGATTAGTGCATCAAGATTATTTAGAAACTAATAAGAAGGACTTGTAGCCTTAATTGATAAAAATTGACAATGTGCATATTTTCCATAATTTGAAAGAAAATGCTACATATCTAGAAATGAGGTGTTAACCATTATTGTGTGCACACTTCTTGTGGAATAAGTGCTACAATAAAGAATAAATAAAGATCATAATTGAGGAGAAACATTGAAGAGTAAACATGGAAGATGCATAGGGACCTTACAGTCATGAAGAATAAGTAAAAGGTTTGGATATTAGTATGGGAAATGAAGAGAAAAAATCTAATGGACACATATATAGAATTGAGCCATTAGAGCTTGTAGAAACCATGATGATTTTGAAGATGGAAGTGTAGAGTTATAAATTTGATAATGACAATATATTAAAATCTTAGGAGGAACAATATCGACTAAACACTCAACGGATATAGAGTTTAAATCAATTGCTAAGGAAAATAAATAATGGATTGGATTCAAGACATGAGGAAGAAGGAAGATCTCATTCTAGGAGGGATAATCATAAAAGATCAAGGAAATCAATAAGTGATACTAGAATTCAAAGGAATCAATATTCACCAACTCATTTAGCCAAGAAGTCATATGCATCTAAAGAGTTAAAGAGTAGCCCATAAATTTCCCTTGTTAGTAACTAGAGAAGAAGAAAAAAAATAGTGATAATACATACCAACAAGGTTAGTCAGCTCATAGTGTATCTAAGATGGTAGAATCATTGGGGAAAAGGACAAGGTGGCCACTTAAATGTTGGGGATGTGAATAATACCATTTGTACAAATATTGTTCTCATAAGGGAGACACAATGAGGAATGTGCACAACATATAGGAGGCAACTATAGTGGAAGAAGTGGGTAGAAACATCCCAAGAATATATGCAACCTTGGAAAATAGAGAGGTCAACCATCAATTGAACATGATTGAGGTTGAAGGTAAGAATGAAAATCATCCTATTGTCATTTTAATTGATTCAAGAGAAATTCATATTTACATTGCCCCTAATTTGGTTGAATTATTTCATTTGAAGAAAGTGAGAACAAGAAATCATGGTTGGTTCAATTAGCTACTAGGACCAAAAGGAATATTAATGAGATTGTCAAAGGTTTTCCATTAGATATGAATGGTGTTAATGCTAAATTGAATAATTTAATATAATGTCCTTTGGCTCATATGATGTCCTCATTGGAATGGATTGGTTGGATGTCCATCATGCTGTTCTAGATTGCCATAACAAGACTTTTACTTGTCTTGATGAAGAGGGAAAACATAGGATAGTGAAATAAATTCCAAGACCTATATCTATAAGGGAGATTTCATCCTTATAATTGAAGATATGCTTCAAGAAAGGATGCCAATTGTATGTATCTCATGTGGAAGAGCTATCGAAGAGAAAAATCCCAAGTCTTGAGGAATTTCTAGTATTGTAGGAATTTAAAGATGTATTTGGGGAATTACCAGGTTTACGACCAAAAAGAGATAAAGATTTCTCTATTGATTTAATGCCTTGAGATGCACTAGTATCTAATACCCAATATAGAATGAGTACACCAAAATTGAAGGAGTTTCAAATGTAGTTAGAAGAATTGTTAAAGAAGGGGAACATACACCCAAGTGTCTCACCTTGGGGAGCACCAATACTCTTTGTGAAGAAGAAAGATGGAACTTTGAGGTTGTGTGTTGATTTTAGATATATTAACAAATTTGCTATGAGGAATGAATATCCATTACCTAGATTTGTTTGATCAACTAAGAGGAGAAAATATCTACTTAAGTATAGGTTTGAGATCTGGCTACCATCAAGTAAGGATAAAATATGAAGACATCAACAAAAAAACTTTCAAAACCAGGTATGGACACTATGAAGTTGTAGTGGCTCCATTTGGATGAACAAATGCACCCTATACATTCATGTGTTTAATGAATAGTATATTAAGAAATTATTTGGATAAATTTTTCATTGTATTTGTTATCACATGCTAATTTGTATTAATTTTTCCAAAGCATCTTGTCCTTGTGCCATCTTTCCACTCAGATTTTAAAACGTTTTCACTAGCTCCATCAAGCTCTCATCACCTAAATCCTTTACTCACTAATCATCCACAATAGTCATGTTCTCCAAGAGTCAAAATTGAAAAATATCCCAAACCTATATCTAGCCTTAATACTTATCTAAATTCCTCGGTCCCATCACTTCATTCATTTTTACCCTTATTATCATATTCCTGTTGAAAATTAAAAATATTCCTTTTATTAAGCTTAAGCTCCCTTATCCTATCCACAAAGTCATGTGATGAGCCTCATATGCCCAAAGTCCTTAGAAAAATGGAAAAAGGTTTATTATTATTAATATAAATATTTATATTAATATTTAATCCAAGATTTAATTCATGACCTCATGTCAAGTCATGGGAATGAATCTCAATTTTTAATATTGAAAAGTCAAAGGGTGGATAGAGGGTGCATATCCATTTTGGGGGTTGAAAGTAAACAGAGGTAAATTTTTTGAAGTGGTCCCAAAATCCAAACCATTGTTTTGGTGTTGGAGCACGTGTTCTTATGTGATGCATTTCGGGGGTAAAAGTGGTGTGGTTTAAAACCACTCCTCCCAAGTTCCGATATAATATTGCAACCATTTACTATATGGTTTGGTTTCATAAATGTGTGGCATATTTTCCAGGAGTGGTTTCATGGAATTTTCAATAAATAAAATTGTTCTCACGGTGGAAATTTTTCACAGAGATAAAATTAAATTTTACAGAGAAGAAAGATTAATGTTTATTGCTATGGGAAAAAATTAAATGGGAAAATGCACGTGAAGATTTGGTTAATTGTTTATCCAAGGTTTTTACATAAGTAAAAAGGGAAAATCAAGGGATATTTTCATAGTTTACCAAAATGGTTTCCAAGACATGGTTTTCAAAACCATGGGAAACAAACCAGTAAATAGTTTTCACAGTGAAATGGTAAATTGGGAAAAACAAGACATGGTTTTCAAAACCACGAGAAGCAAGCAATAAATGGTTTTTCAAAACCACAATCATGAATTAAAGTATGGAAATTTAATTTTATAGGATAAAAATATTTGGGAATTATTTTTATTCAAATATATTATTCCCAAATATTTAAGGAGAATATGAATAAATAAAATTAGATTTGAAAAAAAACACAAGTGACATTTCAAAGAGGATGCGACAGTCGATTTCTGCAACAATTAAGACTTACATGACGATTTACGGATGAACCAAAATGAATTTTCAAAATTCAAAGGAGGTTATTGTCAAGCATAGAACCAAGAACATTAACCTTGTTCATTTTTCACACGTGTCACGGATTGGGAGATTTGAAGGAATCTTGGAGAAATATTTTTTAGTTATAATTTCTTGTTCGAGACATGTTTTTGTGACATGTATTACAACCATTTGGAGATGAATTTCAAGAAATTGAGAACGATATTATCTACATAAACCATTCTCAAATTTTACACAACTGTTATGGTTTGAGAATTACAGGTGGTGTTTTGAATCCTATTTTTTCTCCCGAAAAAAAAGAGATCGGTTAAAACGTGTCATGTTCTATTTGTAATTGTTTCTATTTTGGGAAAGGGATTGGAGTTCGAAATTGTGAGCTGGAAAGAGACTTGAGTGATATATATTTCATTATAAAAGAGTAGATAAAGGGGGGACTTTTGGCCAGGAAGGTGAAGGGACTGTGTGTAAATTTCTCAGAATGTCCTTATGAATTAATACAGTAGTACAATGCTTTTGACAACTGATATTCATCATGATGTATTCTTTAGTGTGTTTTACTCTAGTTTACATTCATTTCACTTATGTTATTTCTTCTAAGTATAACTAAGAGTGTAATGACACCGTCATTACGACTACAAGCAACTCAATGCAAAAGTTTTTTCTTTTTGTTTTAAGCAGGAAGGCGATAATGACAACAGTTAAACCACACAACTTGATGAAGAACAAAACGCACGTAGATTAGGCAACAGACAACAACGAACCAACATACTAGCACATCGTGCAACTGGACGAGCATGCGATAATCAATTAGACAAACAAAAATGACTACCCGCCCAATACAAGCAAGACAACACCTACAAGCTAAAGGACAACATCAACAATCTTGACACAACAACTTCAACAACTAGTAACTAGAACCCTCTACTGTGAGAAAAACTAATCACATTAAGGAGTTACAGAACCAAGTACCAACATCAATTACAATGAACAATACTCCTACATTGGGAAGCACATGACTCTATCCAGGTTATCATTCACATCTATCAATCAGGGTGCGCAATGATCCCCTCATTAGGAATCATGCCTTCACAAGGCAATAGGCGTGATAGTAACCGTGGCGCAACATAACATATCTAGACCTTTAACCCAAGAAAATCCATCATGCTAGGAGACCAAAGTATTTGTTAATAAATACACAAAGACTTTACCCAAGCACCCAATAAACAAGTCACTTAGACAAGAGGTGACATCAATCAAATTAAATTGCACAACTAACCGAAGGATTTCTTGTTTTACTACGAGGCAATCATCTGTGGTGTAACAGCTATGACCAACCACCATTTACAATTCAACCTAAGGCACAAGGCACATAGTAACCAATTAACTGTTAAACTATTAATCGATTTAGATAATAAAAGAATTAAAATCTCAACCATTAATCTTGCGCAATCCATTAAACTATTACACAAATAAACCATAAACCATTAACTATTAAATCTTTATAACTAAGTGTGAATGAGTGAACTATTACCATTTCAATTAATAAAAAATCTATTACCATTGCATCAATTAATCTATTGTGGCAAAAGTTAAGGGACTAATATATAGGATTGACAAATAAACAATTTCTATATAAAAACAATTAATCTATTGGTTGCAAAAGTCATAAGACTGATATATAAAAAAATTGACATATAAAAACAATTAATCTATTTTTATTTTAGAGAAAATTCCACTTGAGATAAGTAAGGGATAGGTAGCTGGGCAAAAAATTATCCTTCACTTATTATCCATGCACAAGAAAGAAGGGCATTTGAATCTATAAGTCTTTAAACACTAGAGTGATGACCGTCGATTTGACTCTTGACCGACTACTCAGGCACAAACTAATAACTGAAGGGACAAGGGACAAACGCTAAAAACACAATTTTTTCTTCGTATTAATCAATAAAAACAAACTCAGAGAATTCAATGCAATCAGAGGTTGGGTTCACCACGGGAAATCAATTCAGAATATAGGGAGCAAGGGGATTACAAATACCGTAGTAAAGCATGTGTAAGAAATCTCATAGCAATGAAATATTCAACCGAGCACTGAAAAATAACATGTGTAAATTAAATTTCATTGCAAGTAACAACTTTAAAAGATGTACCTTATCCAAACATGAATGCTACGGAGTCGATGTCCCGCGCATGCTTTTTCCAACTCTCGCTTGCCAACCGATGTGACCTCACTGGTACCTCCCGACCAATGCTAGGGGTTCTCTTCTTCCCCCTGAGCCCCCCGAGCCGCAAAGGGTCCACACACAAAATACCAGAGAATGCTAGCACCGAGATCACCACGCAAGGTCGAGCTACCACTCGTTACCCAAGCTAGGTATCCCAACTCCCACAAGAGAAATTTCATTCAAGATAAAATTTCTCCAGCGTAATGTTACACAAAAAGATGAGATCCATACTCCTCCTCCTCCATCCTTTTTATAGAGTTTTTAAGTAATTAGTTTCCAAAATTCTCATCAAATTCCTTTTTCATTAATTTAATTAGGAAAAACCTCCCCCGTACACATGTCACCCATCCCCTAGTTGCACCAAAAAATCAATTTTATTAATTAATTAAATATTCCTATTTCCCTCACCCACCTAAAGCATTCCTAAAAATGCTCATCGGTGTCCCAAAATTCCCTTACACTTCTTAAATGACTTACGCCTTACTTAATTCCTAGCTGAGTTCATAATTAGAAAGTTCTAAAGGCAAGATTCCTTACTAAGTTAGACATTCAGTTTTTTCCTTATGTTTGCCCTTTTCTTTAAGTTTCCCTTTTTCTTTAAGTTTCCTATTTCTTTTAAAAGTTTCCCCCTTTTTCCATTTTAACTAAAAAAATCAAATTATCAAGTGTAGATAAAACAACCCTTTTACCCTTTTTCTGTTTTAATTAAAATTAATTTAGCAAGTGTAGATAAAACAACCATTTACCCTCTTTTCTTTTTAACTAAAAATTAATTTAGCAAATGTAGATAAAAACAACCATTACCCATTTAAAAAAAATTAATCGTCCATTATAATTTTGACTTTAATAAATAAGTTTGAATTTCTTACCCCCCCTTCTTGTTACATGTTTATTTATTATTATTTTTTTTTACCATAAGTTCTACATAGTCCTAGGTTTTAATTTCACTAGGCTGGGTGACATTTTTTTTATTAGGAAAAAATTGTTTTTAAATCTTACTTATCACATCATTCATTTTAAGGCTGCATAGTTTTATTCACTTAGTAGTTAAAATCACGATGTGCCCTTCAGGACGCACTAGGTGCTCCAAGGGTGCCACTCGCCTCTTTATGTTTTCCTTGCGTTACGTGCCCTTCAAGACGCACTACGTGCTCCAAGGGTGCCACTCGCCTCTTTCTGTTCTCCTTGCACGATGTGCCCTTCAAGACGCACTATGTTCTCCAAGGGTGCCACTCGCCTCTTTCCATTTTCCTTGCACGACGTGCCCTTCGGGACACACTACATGCTCCAAGGGTGCCACTCGCCTCTTGACTGAATTTGGTAGACGTCAAATCCCTGGAGTCAATACTCCGCCAGGTGATCTTGTGGGAGACTAAGGGCCTCTAAGGAATAATGCACCTACCTTATTGTGTGCCCCTTAGAATCATCGTGAGTGACTGTCACAGTTTTCCCTCACGACATCGTGGGTCTTCTCGAACTAGGTAATCGTTAACCTACACTTCGAGCCACGATGAGAGTTCTAGTAGGTTGTGGCAGGGCTACTTCCACAACTCTCCCTCAATGTATCTGGTTGTCTTGCGTGACCCCTCTAATCCATATGTGAGTCTGGTCAACAAGCTATCGTCATCCTGCATCCATCAATGAATCATGTCAGAAATAATAATCAATCATCATAACCTAATCATATGTACATATGTCACATCAAAAACATTCAAACCCAACAGTTCACTCCCTGAATTGATCCAGATTCCAAGGGGTATCATCGATGCCTATGCATCCTTAATGTCCAAAGTCCTGCACACTCAGGAGAACCCAGTCAATAGCACATGTCTACATAAATACAATCAAAATAACATATCATAAAATCCATCATATCTCATAATCATTATCAAAACGACCAATAGTATAATAACCTAGATCACTTGCAAGCAAGTGTCCTCAAAGAATAAGTTCGCTCAGTGCGCGCAAGAGCGGGATGTTACAAAGAGTACATGACTGGAATTCATCCTTGATAGATGCTCCTTTCATATGGTTAATGCAGCTATCATGTTTAATGATTATAGGTCCATAATTCACTCTTTGTTAAGTGCTCTGATCATTGTAGTCAGTGTGATGTTATTTCTTCTAAAGTTACAATTGAGAATTCATCTTTGTTTGATGCTCTCATTTGTAATGGGATTTTCTCTTTTATGTCTTTCCATCATATGAATACTATTTATTGTTGAAGGATATGCTTATTTTTCCTCCACTCCCTCAGGAGTTCATTAGCTGTATTAATATTCATAGTATATCTCAGGATTTGACTGCATTGCCCATTGTTTTATTCCTCTTGTTTGTCCTACCAACCCTTTAAAACTAAAACAAAACTTGTCCTATTTCATAATATGACCTCTGTGTTCTCATTGCCAAATCTTTTTGGGTATTTTTAGTCTTTATATGTTTGAGAGAGCCCTCTCTGGTTGGAAGGGTCAGAATCCAACCTAAAGTTGGTTTGTAGGTTACCTTGGAATTTCTTTGATGTAGCCCAAAGAAATTACCGAGTGCTAACATTTTGGTGTTGTTTCTAGGGATCGAAGGTGAAATATTCCCTAGGATAAATGACAAAGTTCAGATCTGAGTATTGATGGTGAAAAGTATTCAGACACAGAAAGGTTATACATCATTCATCTAGCGGCTCCATTTTCAAGAATCTAGAATTCAAAATTTTCATGGCGACTCCACTGTCTAAAGACTCAGTAGCCTAAATGTTTTATTGAGGACTCCACTGCTTCAATATGGATTACAGATCTGCAAGGTATGCTCCAATGAATCGTTGTCATATTCCTGGCTTTCCAAATCGTATTCCTCACATAGACTGGCAAAAACATTTGCCTAAATTCAAAGATGGGAAAGGAAATGATGCTGCCGTGCACTTTATTAGATTTCACATGCACATATGTAAGATGGGGGTTGAATTTCATGAGGATTGTTTGATGAAAATGTTTATGGATACTCTAGAAGAGAAAGAAAGATTATGGTCTGAATATTTAAAACCAGGTAGCTTATACTCTCTTAAGGATTTCCACATAACATTCTTTAAGCATTATGGAGAATCTAATCCTTCATTCTTGATGTTTGAAGATTGTTGTGAATTTTGTGAACATTTCATTAAGTACCTTGAAAATGTTTTGGTAATGAAGATTGTATGAATGATGAAATCATAGAATCCCTTTATGAATATTCATCCCAAAAACAAATGGTAGCCCCTCCCTTGGCCGAAGATGAAGCTAATCAAGAAATTGCTGCTAAAATTCATTTTCCTTTTTCTGAACTTGATGAAGATATTCAACAAGATTTCTAGCAAGACAAAGTTCTTCAAAGTTGTCTTTCTTCCCTTGTGAATGATGTGGCCGTTCAAATTCTAAGTGGCCTAGACATGGATGAGGATTCTGAAACTTCATCTATGGAGACTTCAAGCAGTGAACAAACAAATGACATAGAGTTTCAGGAAAGCAACAAAACAATGTATGCCACTTTTCAATCAGAAATACAGAAAGATAATGAAGAGGCAGTTGTTTTATTTGATTCCTTTGAAAATCATGGTTTTGAAAATGCATCCATGGGAACTCTATATTGTGAAATAGTTCATTCTGTTAGCTTTTCACATTTGCAAGAAGATTATGAGCAGGAACGTATTTCCATTCATTCATTTGAAAGTCAAAATGACAGTCCTCAAGCAAATTTCCATAAGGTTAATAAAACCAAATCATAATTGTTTGATGAACAAGAGGATAGCCTTGATGCACATAATATGACTGTCATATTTGAATATGTTCAAGAATTTATGAATGTTTTTTTTGATATGCATGGAAGAGTAGACAAACCTATTGCTTCCATTTCATTTGAAAATGTTCTCAGAACTGAAAAAATAGAGCGAGAACAACAAACACTTATGAATGAGGCTTGTCTTTCTGTTTTTGTTCATCAAGAAGAAATGATTTTTCATGGTTTTCAAGATCATGTGGCCATCCTATTATAGTCATCAATGAAGAGGAATTTGTTTCATTCATAATCTTAGATTTTGAATTCATTTTTTGTTTTCAACTGCCATCTTTTACATTTGTCTACCTGCTTAAGAAAAATGTGAGCAGAGGACAATCGGGAAGCCAATTGCTTGATTAGATACATTGGAACTTTAACATCACTTGATTTCGTATTCATTTCAACATTTTTAGAGTAGATAGGAGTGTGCAAATAAGCTTGTTGGTCAAGCAGTTTTCAGTTTGGTTTTTCAACAGTGTGTACATTCAGATTGTAGTGGTGTATTTAGAATTTAGTTTTCAGTTGAGAGTAGTGTACAGACTATGGTTTTTAGTGGATACTGGTGACAGGTCAAAGCAAGTTACACATGTTTTTGGAGCAGTGCAATGGATCAGGCATCAGGTCTACGAGTTCTATTCTACCTCACTGGGAGGATAGCATCCCCATTGGACCCAATGTTTTTTTTTTTTGACAAAAACGGATAGTGATATTTTATAAAAAAAGGTGGACTAGCCACTGATTCGATTACAAAATAGGCCATGCTTGTCCGCATGCCTGCCTTCCTAGAGTATCCTCCTAATCCTATAGAAGTAGACTATAATCCTTAACTAAAATTCTATCATAACCTTAACCAGATACATAGTTATTTACAGCGTTGGCTTCTATACAAAACACCAAACTTGATGAAGAAGGGAAGGCCCCGCTTTCTTGCTAAATGACTGGTTTATTTTTTGGAATCTTGCTTCCAATCACTGTTGAGTTGAGCCATTTTTGCCTCCAGCTGGTCGATTCATTCCTCAAATTCTTGCTGGGGGTTCTTGAGTTCCCTGTGTAGTTTTCCCATCTCTTCTGTAAACCCGATTTTGGTAGTGGTGATGTCCTCTTCTAACTTCTCCATACGCCTTCCTGCTTCTGAATCCAAGTTTTCGAGGAAATCCAGCTAGAATTGAAGCATTTGATTTAGATTTGATTTAGATTATCCAGTGCTTTGTCCATCGCTTTGAGCCTTTCCTCAGTGCTTGGCTTGCTGTTCGAGCTTGATGCCATTTCTGGTCATCTTCCCCTTCTGCCTGTGCCCTGATGCTTCACTGGAGAATACTCAAGAAATCGCTGCGTTGGAATGGGATGAGACTGATGGGGCATCTTCAGTTTATTCCCTCCCTCTTCCATACTCATGATTTCCATTTGATTTGTTGAATCTGTGAGGTATGGGCGAGTTGATTTCCTGTCTCCACCATGTTTGAAGCTCGCTTTCTCATGGTACTGAGCCTTGTCCCCCCCGCCCAATAGCTTGTTTTGACATGACTTAACCTGAACGATCTCCCCAATTTCCCTGTCTGCTGAATCAACTTGCTTTTGTTTTTGAATTAGGAGGGTGACTATCATGTTTCAAGGTAGTGCCACGCTGGAAACTGTTTCATTCACCTTCAGAATTCCTGGTGCCAAGAGTGTGCTTTTGTTAGCTTCTGCGTCTGCTTTCCCATTTAGCTCCCTTAACACATGGTATAAATTATAAGATTTGAAGTTCTTTAACAGGAGATGAATCTTGTCCAAAAGGTTGTTGAGACTCATGCTCTGGGTTTTAGAATGATGAATTAATGCTTGTATTATCACTCTGGAGTCACTAATTATAACCAAGTCCTGGATCCTGTGTCTTTTTGCTTGAATTAGCCCTTGCCATAGAGCCAAGGCTTCTTCTCTATTGTTGGATTCGATTCCTAAACCCAGGGCGAAGTTTATTGTTGTTGCTTCAAGGGGATTTTCAATTATCCCTCCTCCTCTAGCTTGGCCCAGGTTTCCTTTCGAAGCCCCGTCAAAGGACAGGCTATGGGATTTTCTCCTTGTTTTCCAATTGGTGAAATCCTATTTGCCTTTCCTGATTTCCCATTCCTCTTTGATTAGGATGCTAGCCTTTATGCCCATGTGACAATGGATTTTGAACTGGCTCAACCAGAGTTCCTCTGGTGCTTCCAACGTTTGGTTGTTTTTTGATTGGAATAAATAAGGTGCAGTTTCACCAAAGAGTGCGTGAGTTTTGGTCACGACGAGGGTTGTGCTCCTTTCGCTGTCCCTGAAGATTCTATTGTTCCTTTCCAGCCATAGGTTCCACAGGATGAACTTTGGGAGAACTTTCCATAGTGCAAAGGCTTGGCTTCTTTTTTTAGATTTGAATGGATAATAGGAGTCCCATTGGTGGAGAAGACTTCTTGTGTCTAGAGGGAGGCTGAAGGCACTTTGTGTTCCTGTTGCTAGCTTCCAGACTTCTTTGGAGAAATCATAGTTGAGAAGGAGGTGGTCTGTAGTTTCTTCAGCTAGTAGACATAAGGGACACCTGTAGGGGCCTTCCCAACCACATCTTTTGAGATTTTCCCCTGTTTGGATGCTGTTATGTGCTAGGGTCCAGATGAATAAGTCAATTTTTGGGATGGACTTGGACTGCCAGATTGCTATCCAGATGGCCGGATTGGGCAGGATGTTGGGGACATTTGTGATGAGGTGGTAGCCCTCTGTTGTGGTGTAGGCCTTGGCATTCCCTCCCCAACCTCTTTTGTCCTTTCCTTTTTTTTTAGGGGGGCTTTCCCTTGAAGACAGAGTTGTAGGGTGCACCATTCCCTTTCAAGATCAGGGGGTCTGTTGGGCACTCCCCACCCCTGCCAAGTCATGAACTTGTCCTCCCTCCAGATTGAGATGTCAAAAAGATTAATTATGTTTTGGCTTTCCATCCAATCCTTGAGACGAAGCAGATCCTGTCTCATCCCTAAGGGGGGGTCTCCCATGAATGAGTCTTGACAAATTTTGTTTTTCTTTCCATTTCTTGGCACCCAGGTGAGATGAGGGTTGAAGTGGGGCAGTGCCTTTTTGAAGAGGGTGAAAATAGGGGAACCTTTTGATTCCCTGCATGGGAAATCTAAGCATTGGTCCCTAGGCCCCCTAAAATATTTTTTCCAAAGTGCCAGTTTGCTCCAAGTTGGATTGGCAGTGACCATCATCCAAAGCAACTTTGCCCCCAAAGCCAGGTTTTGAACTTGGGTTTTTTTGAAGTTGAGGCCGACTTCCAAGAAAGGTTTTGAGGTTTTTTCCCAGTTTATCAGATGCATTTTCCTTCTTGACTTTTTTCCTCCTTCCCACAAGAAGCATCTTTGGAGTGCTTCGATTTTTTGGATGAAGGAGGCAGGGGATAAAAGCAACGAGCTCTGATATATGGGGATGCTAGTCAACATGGATTTAATCAGGACAACTTTCCCTACTAGATTTAACCAGTTCGCCCCCCAGGGGGAAATTTTGTTTTTTAGGTTGTCTATCAGATGGTTCCAGTGAGAAGCTCTTGGGGAAGATTTGAATATGGGAATTCCCAGGTATTTGAAGGCCTCCCAGTTGGTATGCCCTTCCATCCCCAGAACTCTTGTAATTCCCAACATTTCATTTGGCGTAATATTCCATCCATAAATTTTTCTTTTGGTCTGGCTTATTTCACTTCCTGAGACTGTAGCGTAATCGTCCAAATCTTCTTTAAAATTATTTTCTATTATAGGGCTTTCCCCTCCCAATAGCAGCACATCGTCCGCAAATTGTGCATGATTTATATCTTTCACCCCTTGCGCGATTCTTAGTCCCTGGAGGTTATTTTGGACTTGGGAATTTTCCAGCTAATAGCTTAGAACTGAGGCTTGGATTGCATAGAGTAGGGGTGAAAGGGGGAACCCTTGCCTTAAGCCCCTGGAGGATTGGAAGAACCTTGTTACTTTCCCATTCACCATCGGGGCTATCCATGGTGATCCAATACAAGCTTTTATCCAATTTACAAAGGACAGGTCAAAACCAAACTTTCTCATTACTTCAAATAAAAACTTATGTCTAACTCTATCAAAGGCATTGGCGAGATCTAGTTTAATTATCATACCTTTATCTTTCCTCTGGACACTTGAATGTAGGGCCTCTTGAACTAGGATGATGTTGTCGACAATATGCCTACCTTTGATGAAGCCTCCTTGGTTTTTTGGGACGATGAAGGGGAGGATTGTTTTGAATCTATTGGATATAACTTTGGTGAGAATTTTGTAGCTTGTGTTGCAAAGGGAGATTGGCCTGAAATGATTGAAGGAGATTTCTCCTTTCTCTTTCGGGATAAGCGCCAGGAAGGCCGAATTGGTGCTCCTGCCTAGCTTGTTGCTTTGTTGCGATTTCCTGATCATCTTGGTGAGATCCGTTTTAATTATTTCCCAACACTATTGATATAATCTGGCAGTGAAACCATCTGGGCCTAGGGCCTTATCTGGGTTCATTTGGTCCAAAGCCTCCTTTATTTTCTGTTGCGATACTTCCTCAATCAGCTTGGTGTTGATATCCTCCTTAATGAGGCCTGAAATAATGGAGAGTGGGTACGTCTAAGGGTCTATTTCTGTCCCTTGCGGTTCTGAATAGAGCACCTCAAAGGATTCAAAGGCTACTTGTTTTATACCTTCTGGATCTGCAATTGTTTCATTTTGAACCTAAATTTCTGTCACTGCTTTATAGTGCTTCCTTGCCTCCTCCTGCTTGTGGAAGTAGCTTGTATTTTTATCTCCTTCTTTTAGCCAAAGGCTTCTGGATTTTTGCCTCCAGTAGCTTTCTTCCTCTTTGCAGGCTCTGTGCCATTGTCTTTGAAGGTAGTCCTCTTGTTGCAGGACTTCTTGCGTGACCTCTTTGTTTTCCATTTCCAGCTGAAGGTTCTCGAGTTGCATTTGGGCTTCTATGCATGAGGTGATTGGATTTGGTTGGCCCTTTGCCCAAAGTTTTAGAGATATCTTTAGCCTTCTTTGTTTCTCTTCCCAGACATAAAAAACCGAGCCTTTAACAATGTTGGTCCATGTTTTGGAAACAAGAGGGAGAAAGTCTTTGTCTTGGATCCAAGTCGGGTTAAATCTGAAAGGGATGGGTCCTCAGACTTGGTTGGTTTTGATTTCTAAGCGGATGCGCTTGTGATCTGAGACACTGTGGGGCAGGATCTTTGCAGTTGCTGTGAGCCCTAATAAAAGAAAGGAGCTTTGGAAAAGGAATCTATCTAGTCTGGCAACAATGTGCCCAGGGCCTATCCTTTTATTTGTCCACGTGTAGATTCCTTTGGCAGGCTTGATGTCTATTAGGTCCCAGGCTGAGACTAGATCTTCCACCCATTCTCTAGTTGGGTCTCTCATGATGGATCCCCCTCTTTTTTCCTCCTGAGCCAGGGTTACATTTAGATCTCCACCTAGAATGATATTGTCAAGTTCATTTTGTTGCAAGAAGTCTTTTAGGGATTCCCAGTAGTGTTTTTTTCCCTCTATATGTTGCGGTACATAGATATTGAAGAGGCTTACCAGATAACCCGATTCTTTGTGGAGGAGTTTGGTGTGAATCCAGTGCATTCATGTGTCGGAGCTGATCAGATCTATTTTGGAGGTGTTCCACAGAGTGTAGAGCCCTCCTGAGGCACCTCTGGAGTTTTCAGCTATTCCTTGGCTGCCTCTCCAAACATTCAAAGAAGCTTTGAGGGAGTCTTGCTGACTCATCTTGGTCTCCTGGAGGAGTAGGATGTTTTCTTTTGAAGCTTTGATTATATCCTTGATTTCTTCCTCTTTCCTTTTGCTACCAAAACCCCTACAATTCCAAGAGGTTAGAATCATCAATTACCTTGGGGGGAGGAGAGACCTCCTTGGGAGGCTTTGGCTTGCTTTCTAGTATGCCGAATGATGATTAGCTATTTGATAATTGGTTGTGAACCCTTTAGGATGTCTTTGTATGTTTCCTGGTCTCTTTCTACTTTTTTGGTTTTCCTGCCTCTTCCCATTTTCTTTGGGGTGGCCCAAGCTTCACTTGCACCTTCTGAGTCGCTTCCTATCGAGATCTCCCCTTCCTCTATGTCTTGACTTCCTTCCATCCTTTGGGGGGATTTGTTTTTCTCCCCTTCTTCTTATGTTATTTGATTTCCTTTTTCTTCAGGGGTCTGGTTTCCTCTTGCTTCTTCCTCTTGGGCATCTTTACTTGGATCTGCTTCCTCTTCGCCAGTTTCCTTAGCCAATATACTAAAGATGATCTCATTCTCTTTGGTTCCTGAGTTTTTGGCTTGCGTTGGGACTATGTTTTCACTTCTTAGTCCTTTCGTTTTGGTTTTCCCCTTTCGAGCCTGTTTCCAGCCTTCGTCCCCTGCTTTCTCTATAATGGGGATCTTTGGGTAGTTCATTTGGAAGTGGCCGTATTCATGACAACCTCTACACTTGAATGGAAGCTGTTCGTAATCTAACTTTTGGAAGTGTTACTAATCCCCAAATTTTAGTTTTATTGCTTCTGGTAGACCTACCTCTAGATCCAATTCCACACAAATACTTGCGCAGGCGTACTGGTCTCTTGGGTCTGCTCGATCGATGTAATGCCCCAATCCATTTTCGATTGCTTGAAGTGAGGAGGGGTTCCAACAATGTATTGGCAAATTTGGGAGTCTAACCCAGACGGGGACGTCTTTGGGCACTTTTGAGGCGGGATCAAAGCTTGGGGTCCATCAATTCAAATAGATCCCTTGGGTGCCCATGAAGTACAGTCCATTTCTAAATATCAAATCTCTGTCCTCTTGGGAGATGAATTCGAAGATAAAATACCCTCTCCCGACCGCATAGCACATTACACTGTTTGTGATCAGCGGTCTCCAGTTCCTTTGGATCCAGTTGTCTATGGATCTGGTTGAGGGTCAGAGTCCCATGAATTGACCTACTAGTCCTCGTTCTAAGAGGGAATGAGCGACCTTCATTGAATGATCGGGGGGAAGGTCAATCTCTGGGACGACATCTAGTCTCTTTACGAAACTTGGGGGAACTGAAGGAGGAAGCTTCTTGCTATAAGCTGCGAAGATCTTTTGAAAGGAGGTGGACAGAGAGGGAGGGGGAAGCGGCTCCCCTCCTCCCTGAGCATCCATGGCGGTGGCTAGGAGCGAACCCTAGTCAGATCTTCGAGGTCGCACCAGAGCACGTTTTTCCGACCTTAAAATTTGAACCATCCCCCCATTGGACCCAATGCTATCACATGCTAATTTGTATTAATTTTTCCAAAGCATCTTGTCCTTGTGATATCATTCCACTCATATTTTAAAATGTTTTCACTAGCTCTGTCAAGATCCCATCACCTAAATCCTTCACTCGAATAATCATCTGAAATAGTCATGTCCTCCATGAGTCAAAATTGGCAAATATCTCAAACCTATATCTAGCCTTAATGCTTATCTAAATTCCTCGGTCCCATCACTTCATTCATTTTTACCCTTATTATCATATTCCCATTGAAAATTAAAAATATTCCTTTTATTAAGATTAGGGTCCCTTATCCTATCCACAAAGTCATGTGATGAGCCTCGTATGCCCAATGTCCTTAGAAAAATGGAAAAAAGGTTTATTATTATTAATATAAATATTTTTATATTTTTTATATTTATATTAATATTTAATTCATGACCTCACGTCAAGTCATGGGCACGAATCTCAATTTTTAATATTGAAAAGTCAAAGGGTGGATGGAGGGCGCGTATCCATCTCGGGGGTTGAAAGTAAACGGAGGTTAATTTTTTGAAGTGGTCCCAAAATCCAAACCATTGTTTTGGTGTTCGAGTACATGTTCTTACATGATGCATTTCGGGGCTAAAAGTGGTGTGGGTTAAAACCACTCCACCCAAGTTCCAAAATGATATTGCAACCATTTATTATATGGTTTGGTTTCATGAATGTGCGACATATTTTCCAGGATTGTGTTTCATGGAATTTCCAATAAATAAAATTGTTCTCACGATGGAAATTTTTCACAGAGGTAAAAATTAAATTTTACAGAGCACAGAGATTAATGGTTATTGCTATGGAAAATAATTAAATGGGAAAATGCACGTGAAGATTTGGATAATTGTTTATCCAATGTTTCTACATAAGTAAAAAGGGAAAATCAAGGGATATTTTCAAAGTTTACCAAGATGGTTTCCAAGACATGGTTTTTAAAACCACGGGAAACAAACCAACAAATAGTTTTCACAGTGAAATGGTAAATTGGGCAAAACAAGACATGGTTTTCAAAACCATGGGAAGCAAGCAATAAATGGGTTTTCAAAATCATGGGCATGGATTAAATTATGGAAATTTAATTTTACAGGATAAAAAATATTTGGGAATTATTTTTATTGAAATATATTATTCCCAAATATTTAAGGAGAATTGGATAAATACAATTATATTTGAAAAAAAACACAAGTGACATTTCAAAGAGGATGTGACAGTTAGTTTCCACAATAGTCGAGACTTACAGGACGATTTTCGGATGAACCGAAATGAATTTTCAAAATTCAAAGGATGTTATTTTCAAGCACAGACGCAAGAACATTAACCTTCATTTTTCACACAGGTGTCATGGATTGGGAGATTCAAAGGAATCCTGGAGCCATATTTTTCAATTATAATTTCTTGTTCGAGACATGTTTTTGTGACACTTATTATGACCAGCCGAAGATGAATTTCAAGAAATGGAGAGAGGTTTTTCTTCAGAATGAGCTTATCTACATAAACCGTTCTCAGATTTTACACAGTTTTTATAGTTTGAGAATTACAGCTGGTGTTTTGAAGCCTATATTTTCTTTTGAAAAACAAGAGATTAGTTAAAACATGTCATGTTCTATTCATAACTGTTTCTATTTTGGGAAAGGGGTTGGAGTTTGAAATTGTGAGATGGAAAGAGCCTTAAGTGCTATATATTTCATTGTAAAATAATAGAGAAAGGGGGGGCTTTCAGCTAGAAAGGAGAAGTGTCTGTGTGTAAATTTCTTAGAATGTACTTATGAATTAAGACAATAGTACAGTTCTTTTGACAACCGAGATTCATCACGGTGTATTCTTTAGTGTGTTTTCCTCCAGTTTACATTAATTTCACTTCCGTTATTTCTTCTAAGCATAGCTAAGAGTACATGATTGGAATACATCCTTGATAGATGCTCCTTTCATATGGTTAATGCATTTGTCGTGTTTAATGATTACAGGTCCATAATTCACTCTCTGTTAAGTTATTTATTCATTGTAGTCATCTTGATGTTATTTATTCTAAAGTTACAATTGAGAATGCATCTTTGTTTGATGCTCTCATTTGTAATGGGATTTTCTCTTTTCGGTCTTTCCATCATATGAATACTATTTATTGCTGAAGGATATGCTTACTTTGCCTCTATTCCCTCAAGAGTACATTAGCTGTATTAATATTCATAGTATATCTCAAGATTTGACCCCATTGCCCAATGTTTTCTTCCTCTTGTTTGTCCTACCAACCCTTTAAAACTAAAACAAAACCTGTCCTATTGGAGAATCTGACCTTTGTGTGCTCATTGCCAAATCGTTTTGAGCATTTTCAGTCTTTACATGTTTGAGAGAGCCCTCTCTGGTTGAAAGGGTCAGAATCCAGCCTAAAATTGGTTTGTAGGTTACCTTGGAATTTCTTTGATGCAGCACAAAGAAATTACCGAGTGCTAACAGTATTCCTGAATGAAATTATTATTTATTAAAATTCATAGGAGGAGAAAGAAGAGAACTCGAGGTTGGTACTATGCTAAGAGAGAATCAATTGTATGCTAAATGAATCAAGTGTCTTTTTTATCAAAGGAATATCCGTAATTGACATATAATTTCAGAGGAAGGAATAGAAGTAGATCTAGAGAAGATTTAAGCTAATAGAGGTTGGAACACACTAGGAATATAATAGAGGTAAGGTCATTCATGGGGCTTGTTGAATACTACAAGATATTCATAGAAGGATTCTCCAAGATTTCCCATCCCATTACATATTTAGAACATAAGGGAATTAAATTTGAATGGACACAAAAGTGTGAAGAAAGATTCCATTTGTTAAAGGAATTACTGACTAGTGCACCCATTCTCAAGATTGTTGATCCTAATGAATATTTTGTGGTATGCATAGATGCATGCAAAGAGGGACTTGGTGGAGTTCTTACTCAGAATGGACATGTTGTTTTTTATGAGTCCAAAAATCTTAAGGAGCATGAGAAAAATTGTTCCACACATGATTTAGATCTTGTTTTCATAGTTCATGCACTACAAATGTGGAGACACTACTTAATGGGAAGTAAATTTGAATTGAGGATAGACCGTGGTGGTATGAGCAACAAAAATTAAATGCTAGGAAAACAAGATGGTTGATGCACTTAGTAGAAGAATACATGCAATGCATGTTACAACCATTATCATGTGCAAATTAGATTTGAAAACATAATTTTGGAAGTTCTTGTTTCATATTAACATTACCTATAGGTAAAATAACAATTACAACAAGAAAATATATAGCAGAAATGTAAAGAGTATAAGTTGGTAGAATATGGAATGCTTATGCATAAAAATAAAGTGTATGTTCCTGATTCTTATGAATTAAGGAAGTTGGTATTAAAGAAATGCATAATGTTCTATATGATGGATAGCTTGGTTACCAGAAGATTGTTGTACTAGTAAGAACAAAATACTTTGGTCTAGGAATGAAAAAGGATGTTGTTGATTACATAGACAAGTGTATGGAATGCCAAAGAGTAAAGGATGAGCACAGACATCCAACAGGTTTTCTACAACCATTTTCAATTCTAGAGTGGAAATGGGAAGTGGTAACCATTGATTTTATCATCAATTTTCCCAATACAACAAGGCAAAATTATTCAATGATGTTAGAGGTGGATAAATTGAGAAAATATGGTCACTTCATTCCAATTAAATTAATTCATAAGGAAACCAATATTTCCAAAATTTATATGAAAGAGATTGTTAGGTTGCATGGAGTACCTAAGGAAATTGTTTTAGACAAATATCCATAGCTTACTTCAATTTTTTGGAAGGGATTGTCAATGGTTTTGGTACAAAATTGAATTATAGTACAACCTATAATCCACAAATAGATGGGAAAACAAAGAGAGTTAATCAAGTGATTGAAGACATGTTG
>JZKD02S0005571.1:295589-356820 GCA_000966675.3 Picea glauca
ATTGGATTAATCCCCATTGTGGATTAATCATGTCAGTAATTGTATAAGGACCAAATCCCCTTTTGTGGATTGGTCATTGGACAATTACAAAGGGCAGAATAAGAAGTCGGCCCCAACAGTTATAATGGAAGACCCAAAATTAATTAAAGGTGGGTTTACCCACCCAGAGTGAGATGTCGGCCCTTCCAGTTGTGACCTTTCACACGTGCCAGTTTGATATAAATAAGAGGCTAGTGCCTCACTTCAAACACACAACTCACTTGCTCATTCTCTTATGAGGCAAGCTGCAATTACCAGTTGGAGAGAGGAGAAGAAGGGTGGCACATCTCTTGGGGAGGACTTTCTGTATTGGTTTGAGTTATCTCTTGAACATTGTATAAGATATTTATAATAAGAAAGTTTTTGCTGTGTTTTCTTCCCCTAGAGGGTTTCCCAAGATAAATGTTGTGTCTCTTGTGAATGTGTATTTCTCAGTGATCTTGTTCTTATTATTCTCTTATCTATTGAAATGCAAAGAACTATAATAATGGCATAAAAATTGACACTTGGATGGTCTCTCTTTTGAACAAATGAGAATAAAATAAAAGTATACTAAAAATAAGGGAATTAATATATCCATATTCTCATTGAATATCCCTATGTGTCAGCTTCGTCCAACATTTTACAGAATAAAAAATAGAGACCATATGCCCAAGATATTGTCAATTTTCTCCATCTTCTAAAATACACCAACACTTAGTCATTTACCACGTCCTCTCTATACTACTATCCCATACTTAGTCATTTACTAAGAAACAAGACCCAAAGCTTGCAAACTGAGAAAGGATGGGAGCTTTCTCACATAGAAAAAATACCATAACCTAGTTACATTCATCATTATCTTAAAAGTAAAATCTTGTCACATATCCACCATTAGACTCCCTTACATGCATGATGAAATACATAATTTATCAAAAACAAACTGACAGAAAAAGAATGTCATCAAGAGACCGAGGATTAAGAAAGAAATGAAATGTACTTTATCACCTGACCATCATAGAATTCATGAGAGACCATGGAGCCATCAAGGTGAACTAATAATTCTTTTGATATATTATTCATTATCTTGTTTTTCTCTCAAAGAATATGATAAAATGGGCTCCGTTCGAATCCCCAAATAGACTCGCGAACCTGATTCAAAATGAATGAAGACTGGCCACCTAAATTTTAATTTTGTCATTATACCAGTCTATAACCACCTTGGAATCACCCATGATTTGTAATTTAACAATTCCATGAGATTTATCTATGTACAACAATTTCCATAGAGAAATGAATTCAACTTTAGTATTAGAGCCACGCCTAGGGGTGTAATGAACATGGAAGTAATGAGAAGCATTTAAACTCAAAACCACTTCAATTCTGCATATGGGGGGTTCCCTTGACTTGCACCATCAAAGACTCCACATGGAATATCAAAATCAAAGCATGCATAGATGGCTTTTGTGGATTCGATATTTTGGGCTTGCATTTAAATTCGTGACAGATATTTTCAACCAAAATTACCACCACTTCCAGTGGAACCTATTTGTCTTGAATACAGATGAAATTTCAATTCCACCAAATAAAATAAATAAAGAAGCATGGTAGAGAACTAAAACATACAATTGAAGCATCTAAGAGCTAAGTTTTGACATGGTCTTCCAAGCTCGGTGAATTCCATCCCTCTTTTGGGATAAACTTATTTTCAATTGAAGGCCAAACTTGGGAAGAAAAAGAGCATGAAATGAAAATATGATGTACTAACTCAGAGTCCTACTTGCATAAAGTTCACATATTAGGGACAAACCACCCCATTTTGAGTCTATTGTCCCAATTTAGAATCTTTTTATTTAAATCAAGCCATAATAGAAGTTTGGATTTCATAGGAGCCTGAAATTTCCAAATGCATTCCCACCACCAGGATTTCTCAGCATGGAAGGTAGCCTCAACATGTGATTTATAGCCTAGTTTGACAATGAAATCACTTGTTACTTAGTTTCTTGACCAACATAAAGTATCTTCCTTATCATTAATGAGCTTGATGAAGTTCGATTAGAGCTTTCCAACAAATCTCCGATTCTCCTCCAATCTATAACATGTCTTCCTAACAATCCAATATCCACGTCTATTTTCTATCCTAGCCTTCCAATCTTGTCATGATCAGGGGATTTTGCATCCTAGAGATAAAAAAAAAGTCCTTTCTCATGCAAAAGTGCCAGAAGATCACTTGAAACTTTGTATTCTTCATTAACCCCAACCCAAGGGTTCTCCCCTATTCTTTATTTCCTTCCAATTCCAATTCTCCATATCGTCCAGTTAACAACAAGAGGGAAATCTTCCACAAAGGAATTCCATACTATTGAATTGTTTTTGAATGATTTACAGGGGGTGTAGAACCATTCTTCCATAGAGAGGTCACCAAAGCATTTCGAGGAAATTACCCTACCCCAAAGAGATATGTTGGAAGTAAGACTCCAAATATTTTGTATCGCTAGAGCCTAGCTGAAATGATATATGTTTTAATGCCCCAACCTCATAGGATCTTATGCATAGCAATATTAGACCACTTGACTAGTGGAATGGTTTCTATGCTCTTGTTTTCAGTCCAAAGGAAATGAAAGATTACCTTCCTAATTTTAGTTACAATCCCTTGTGGGATTTTCCATGGTGTGAAATAGATTGAATGTAAGTGAGGTAAAAATTTATAATCACATTTATGGACATATGTTTTTTTCCTCTCGTGGTGTGAAATTCTCTGGATTTTAATGGGGTGTTGTGTTTATATATACTTGATATTTTCTCTCTTCATTATTACGTTATAGATACACTTATTCTAATAATCAATCTCATTAATGTTTAAATATTATAAAAATAATAATTAATAATTAATTTAAAAATGAATAACAACAATTATTAAATTTATTATTATTATTATTATTATTAATTAAATTAAAAATAATGATTAATTAAATAATCAATATTTGAATTAATAAAAAAAGTAAAACACTAATTATTATTAATTTACATGTTCAACATTAAAAGATTCATTTTCAATGTTAACTCAATGAAAAAGGACTTATTATAATGTTAAAACCATTTTTAAGAAGACATAGATCAATTCTGGATTTTGACAACAATGACGTTAGCTTGTTGCAAATTAACACTAGATCAATGAAAAAATGATGCTTTATAGATTACATTGTTGCACAAATCAACTTATACTAATAATATATCTTAGCATGGTATCCATCGTAGGATTTATCATGCATTTTCTAGAGAAATTTAGAGTGTAATTGAATCCAATATACTACTATTTTATGGTACTTATTCAATCTATGACATGAAAATTAAAATTTGATCAGAAAGTACAAAAATGATGTTGAGAGTGATTTGAGGGAACTATAGGATATTGAAAAAAAATTAACCTATATGTTTTTTATTACATCTTTAATAGTTAATTTTGTTTTTAATTTACTAAATTCGTGTTCTTTTATTATTTTTTTATATAATGAGGATGAAGAGGGATCAAAAGATGAAGAGGGTTGACAATAGTTCAATCAATTTCATTCAATGAACTTTTGGTGTTAAATTCATTTTATTTTCTTATATGTGTAGAAATTTAGTTATGCCTTGTTGTAACAAAGTTGACATTTACCTAGTGTGGCAATGTACCATTTGTTTATAGGTAGTTCAATCAACTTTTTATAATCTCAAATTCATTTCATTTCCTTGTGTGTAGAAATTTTTTCATGCTATGTTGTATAGGAAGTTGAAATTTCATTGGAGTGGTAGTGTACCACTTATTTACAGGCATAAAAAATCACTTAGTTATTTTATGATTTAATTTTAAAATTTCATCATTGACTATTTTTCTCTGCAATTCTTGATCTGATAAATTGCAATGGTCTAATGAAGTTGTTTAAATCCAACTAGATAAATCATATTGATGGGCTTGGTAATAGTGTCATAGATTATGTGATATGCGATATCCTTGTTAAACGTCCATGAGCCCAACTATGATCATAGACCTCTAACCCTAATTATAAACTTTGTCATGTGCAAACTTTCCATTGAAGAGAATTATAATAACCAAAATCACTTGATAATAGTTCAAGTGAGGATGAGGAGGGCTCAAAAGATGAAGAGGGTTGAAAATAGTTCAATCAATTTCATTCAATGAACTTTTGGTGTTAAATTCATTTTATTTTTTTATATGTGTAGAAATTTATTTATGCCTTGTTGTAACAAAGTTGAAATTTACATAGTGTGGCAATGTACCATTTATTTACAAGTAGTTCAATCAAATTTTTATAATCTCAAATTCATTTCATTTCCTTGTGTGTAGAAATTGTTTCATGCTATGTTGTATACGAAGTTGACATTTCCTTGGAGTGGCAATGTACCACTTATTTACAGGCATAAAAAATCACAGTTATTTTATGATTTTATTTTAAAATTTCATCATTGAATATTTTTCTCCGCAATTCTCAATCTAATAAATTGCAATGGTCTAATGAAGTGGTTGAAATCCAACTAGATGACTCATATTGATGGGGCTTGGTAGTAGTGTCATAGATTATGTGATATGTGATATCCTTGTATACAACAAAATAGTAAATTTGACATCTTAAACGTCCATGAGCCCAACTTTGATCATAGACCTCTAACCCTAACTATAAAGTTTGTCATGTGCAAAATTTCCATTGAAGAGAATTATAATAACCAAAATCACTTGATATTCAACAAAGATAATATTATCTTTTTTTAAAGGATTTAAATAATGAATTAAATATCTTATCAAATAATGAAAATATTGAAGACCTCTCTTATAATTTTATGACAACATTCTATAATTTGATTGACAAGTTATCTATCAAGGTGTTGTGTAAAAAGGACAATAAAATGACCAACCCTTGATATGACAAAGAGTGTGAGTTTTCTATAAAATACATTAGGGATGCTTCTAATGAGTCCTTAAAATATGACAAGATAAATAGGTGCAAATACCTAATTAAAAGGGAAAAAAGTACTATATAAATATAATGAAAGAGAAGCTTTCATACCTATCTAAGGTAGATACCAAGAAACTACGGAGGGAAACTATAAATCTTAAAACCAAATTAAACTATATGATTTCCTTAAGGGACTAGAATTCCTACCTAAAAGATATTTACAATTCCCCTAATGTTGTGGACAATGTTCAAACCCTTTCTACAGAGGAAGATTTTTTTTTTTGTAGAAGACATAGAGTTTGGGGTTAAGAGGTTTGAAAAAGGGACATATAAGGAGATCAAAGGATACCAAGTATAAATATTAAAAATTGGATGGCATGTCCTCATCCCTCACATCCACAAGATCTTTGATTTATCTTTTAAGAAGGGCTTACCTAAATCCTAAAATCAAAGCCTCATTGTACCTATTTTTAAAAATAGGGAAAAAAATCCCTCTAACTATAAGACCATTATGATTAGCCCCCCTTTAGATAGGTTATATGGAAAAGGGAAAAAATATCAATATAAAGCTAGAAAGCCACATAAAAAGATTTAAAGGCCAAGCCAAATATAGGATCTATAATTTAACTATGGACCACCTTGTTATGCTTAGGATCATTATGGAGGAGTTTCATAATAATAAAACCAATATCATATGTTGTTTCATTGACTTTATAAAATATTTTAACACATTTCCTAGGTATAACGTTTGAAATATATTAGAAGAGCTAAAATTTATTTTTGAGTTGAGAGCTACTATGATAAAGTTGTACAAGAATGTTATTGCCAAGTTTAGGAGCATTGATGGATTCCCATAAGAAATTAATTGTAATATAGGAGTGAAGAAAGGTTTTCCCCTATCCCATACCCTTTTTGGAAAATACATTGATAAGTTAGAGGGGTTTTTAAAAGAACTAGGTTATGTCATCCTATCTCAAGCTGACACAATCATCATCCTTCTTATTAAAACTGATAATATTGTTCTTATGGCTAGGATTCTCTGTGATCTCAATAAGCAACTAAAAATTCTCAAGGATTTCTAATCTAGTATGGTATGACTGTTAACATTGACAAAATGATAGATATGATAATTAAATCCCCCCCAAAAAAAATTTGCTAATTTTATGTATGGCAACAACATCTTGGAGGAAGTGACTACATACAAATATCTTAGAATTCATCTTCATCACAAGATTAACTGGAACTGTAGCATTGAGAAAAGGATAAATGTAGGGTGGAAAGATTATTATGGACTTGTAAACAATTGTAAATGAATAGACCTTTGGATATGGGATAAGAAGAAACTCCTATTTGAGACTCCCGTCACTCTTGTTATCTTATATGGTAGTGAAGTTTGGGGCTGTATCATATCTAGAGAATTGTGGAGGAAGATAGAGAAAAACCATACGTGTTTTATAACTTATAATCTCAATATCAAAGAAAATACACCCTATCCTATCCTCCTCAAAGAATCCCATCCTTCCCCCATTGAGAGAATGGATATGACTAGGTACCTAATGTACAAGAATAAGATAAACAAAATGGAAGACAAGAGGCTTCCTAATATTTCTTCAAACTCTAGTAAAAACACTTGCAACTCTTGTGGGGTTGTCATAAATATGAAAAGTCTTGGATAAATAATCGAGGAATAAAATAAGAGGTAACTTTGTAGAATAATGGCAATATTAAAAATATTATTACAATTAAATTTAAAGAGAAATTGTGGTGTGATAAAGAATTAGAGGATAAAAGAAAATTAAGAAACTATAAGGAGGTGATCAACTCTAATCTATAAGATAAAAGGTATCTCTTTGCTTTGACTAGCACAAAGAAGAGAAAGACCATTGCTAAAATAAGAACAAACTCTCATGAGCTCCATAGTGAAACAAGGCATTGGACAATTCCTAAAACATTGTGGGTTGAAAGAATTTGTCATCTTTGTGACACTAAGAGGGTTGAAGATGAAATGAATTTATCTTAGAAAGTCCTACGTACACCCACATTAGATCAAAATTTCAAAGTATTTGATACAATTACCAACCTTACACTAAACCTTCAAATCATCAAAACTATGGAGATTTAGGAATGCTTCTCTTAAAAACATTTGAGCACAAAAATGAAATTCTAAAGAAAACCAAGTAATTCCTTACCTTTCTTAAGGTAAGATAGACCAAATTTGGTCTTATTAGATGTTATCCATCACACACGTGTGTGTACGCACACATACATACACACCATGGTTTTTTGCTTACATGATCAAAAATTGATTGTATGTTAGTGAAGTAAAATTATCTAATTGCATTTTTGGATACATGGATTTTCCCTCTTGTGGTGTTAAATTAACATAATGTTAATGGGGTATTGCATTTATATATAAATGTTTTTCTCTCTCATGATTAGTACATGGAAAAATGGATTCATACTGATCATCAATCTTATATATTTAAATATTATAATAATAATTAATTATATTAATATTATTAATTAACTTAATAATGAATAACAATAATTATTGAATTAATAGTTTAATAATAATTAATATTACTATGAATTAAACTAATTAAAAATAACAATTAAGTAAATAATCAATATATGTATCAATAAAAATAATTATAGCATCAATTATAATTATGTCACCAATGTTTTTTAAAATGATGCATTTTCAATGTTAATTGAACGATTTTTTTTTATTACAATGTTAATTTTTTTTAAGAGGACACAATGCAATGATTTTTTATTTTTTTGGTATTTCAACACAACAATGTCGTTAACTTGTCACAAATTGACGTTAGATCATTGCAAAAACGATTCTCTACAAATAACATCAATGCACACATCGACTTATACTAATCCTCAATCTAAGGATGGTAGCTATGGTAGGATTTGTTGTGCATTTTCAATGAAGTTTACAATGTAATTGAATCTAATATAGTGCATTTTATGGTACTTTCTTTTTTTTAGTGTGTTCGTTTCCTATGGGACTAGCCTTCGGTCTATGAAACCACGACCCAAGGGTATCTAAGCCATCAAAATCACCTGGGAATTGCACCCAGTTTGGGCCACACCAACCTTTAACATGGATGGATTTTTTGGGTGTCTACTCATGACTACCATGAGTTTCGAACCTTGGCCTCCTTACAAAAGGAAACCCTCAAAATCCAATCGTGCTAGCAAGATTTGACCATTTTTTATGGTACTTATTTATCTATGATGTGTGAATTAATGTTTGAGAACAAGGCACAAAAATGATGATGAATAGATATGACAAGAGTGATTTGATGGAATTATAGGGTATCAACAACCTTTTAACCTATATAGTTTTAATTACATATTCAACAGTTAGCAATTTTTTAATTTATTAACCTTATGTTCTTTTATTATGTTTTAATAGACTGAAGATGAGGAGGACCATAAGATGAAGAGGGAATTGATAATAGTTCAATCAACTATGTTCAATGAACTTATGATGTTAAATTCATTTCATTTCCTTACATGTGTATAAATTTATTTATGTTATGTTGTATACAAAATTGACATTTAATTGGTGGGATAGTGTATCGATTATTTATAGGCACTTCAATTGAGTATTGATAATGTCAAATTCATTTCAATTTCTTACATGTAGAAATTTTTTCATGCTATGTTTTATATGATGTTGACCCTCCATGGGGTGGTAGTGTATCTCTTATTTACAAGAAAAATAAATCACATAGTTATCTTATGATTTAATTTTAAAATTTCATCATTGTGTTTATACATACATTTTGTTTTTGCTTCAACAAGCTAAAATTAATTAAATGCTAGTGAGGTAAAATTTATAATTGCATTTATGGATACATGTGTTTTTCCTCTGATGGTGTGAAATTGACTAATTGTTAATGTGGTATTGCTTTTATATGTATATGATGTTTTCTCTCATGATTGGGATGTTGTAAAATAGGCTGATATTATTTATCAATTCATTAATATTTAAATATTATAAAATAATAATAATAAATTAATTGCATTAATATTATTAATTAATTTAATAATTAATAATAATAATTATTGAATTAATACAACAAATAATAGTAATTACAATAAGAATTAATTAAAATAATTAATAATAATAATCAATTAAAATAAGAAATTAAAATAATTAAAACATTAATTATAATTACGTAGGAAATTTCATGTTTTTTAAGTTAAAAAACACAGCGATTATCTATTATGTGCACAAAATGTTACATCGGTTCTAGGGGAATCTACCAAAATGGAAACCAGATCCAATCCCTGACCAACATATCAAAGTTTTCAAGTCAGAATCACCTAGTCTAGTAAAGAAAAATAACAACATTGTCTAGAGTTATGATCAAGATTACTAATGACTATACTAACCAAGCTATAACCAATCACATAATAATTCGTGAAAATTCCATAGCTAGTTGGAGACAAAGTTAAAATGGCTCCAAGATACCACACATTGAAAAACCTATTATCCTGGTGCATCCTCCCTAGGCTGTGCAACGGTTGACTTTGTCTCATGCTCCTTGGCCAACACCAACTAATCCACCTGACCCTCATCCAAATAAATTGGAAATCTCTTTGAATCTAGAGGGCTTGAGGAACCCTCATCTTCCCCTTGATGCTCACACTTCTGCGAGGTAGGAAAAACCTTGAACTGGATACCATACCGGGAATGGAAGAACAATTCAAATTTCCCTTCTAGGATGAATATAAAATGCATAAGATATGCTTGCTCTATCCTAACCCTATGAATATCCTACCTCACCATGGCCTTCACCATCCAATAATTCTTGGTTATTTTAAAATTCTTTGTCTCCCTTGCTATGGAGTAGAAAGGATCCTCCACCAAGTCCTCTACTTCCTTTATCAATTTCCTGTCAGACATGTTCAAACTCTGAGCCTGAACCCTCTCTTAGACCTCCTCAAATACCTTATTTTATTCTATAGAGCATAGCTTAATGAACCCATGCCCACTGCCCACACCAGCTCTCTGGTTGACCACATATTGGAGACTAGACCCTAGGAAGTGAAATCTTCCTTGTCATGCTTCTCCTGGTGTCAAAATATTCCCTTCCTACCCCCACACCTAACCATATTCTGGATAAGCTTCACAGAGAAGCAAATCCACCTTGACACTTTATTCCCAATGAAACTATTGTTTGCATGTTCACAGGTAGAGTGTGCTTATCATTGATGGCAACAACAACAATGATGATCGCATATTGGCAGCAATGACGAAAAACATGAAAGAAACAATGATAGCATCGGGAATGATGAGACCATGAGAAATTTATTTCTACAAGATTAGGAGGATGAGAACAAGGCAGAGAGTTGGAGTTTCCAGATAGCTAGAGGTTATCATGAAGGCAACAAGGAGCATGCACAGGATTCCTTAGAATCTGTGAGTTTGCAGAAAGAATCAAGCTCAGGAGGAATAGCGTAGAGTTGCACGCAGATCGTAAGTGTTCACCAAGGTTGAGGTTAACTTCATTTCCAAAGCTCAGGCAAGATAGTGTTTTTCATAAACGCAGACAAGACCCAAAGTCATCAGGACTTGCAGAAGGAACAAAGGTCAAGACCCTTGAACACTTAGAAAACCTTCTAAGTCAAAGAGATCAGAAGCTTAGGAGATAGAGAAACAGTGGTCATTGGATCAACGATCTAGATGACCAACAACCGTATGATCAAATCAAGTGAACGATAGGATAAGCAGGACAAAAAGGGTTGAGAATTCGAATACCCAAAAACCTAACAACCGTTGTATCATTCTAAGTGGAAGGATAGGATAAGCTAGAAAAGCAACATCGTGGATAGATCGAGCCATCGATATAAGAACATGATCGATGAACACCATTTAGTTTGGGTCTAAAGTTGCGAGGAGGTTACACTCCGGAAAAATTTCTCCCCGAGATTTTTTAGTTTAATATTTGAAAGACCTGAAGACCGAAGAGCCAAAAATCCAAAATGAATAAGGACCATCAGATCTGGAGAACATACGATGACCGTTAGATCAGGGATATCTACATTAGAATACCATGTTAGCATGGACATGTGGCAGACCATGTCAGCAAGGACATGTGGTAGACCATGTCGGCAGACCACGTCAGCATGGACATGTGGTAGACCACGTCAGCAAGGACATGTGGGAGACCACGTTGGTAGACCACGTCAGCAAGGACATGTGGCATACCACATTAGTAGACCATGTCAATAAGTACACATGGCATGATCGAGTGATGACACGTTTCAAGAGGAAATTGGCTCATCCCATGTCAACAAGTGACATAAGAAAGTTACGTCACTACGGATATTTACTTTGGGAGTTTTACCACCAACACTTTCCCAAAGTCCCGAAGTGGACAGGAGACGTCCGATCTAAAGATCACTTTGGGAGAATTATTGACTGTCGATCTAATACAGTGGAAGGATAGCATAAGTAAATTTGTCGAAGTACCGAAGTGAACGAGAACCATTCATCGTGAAAATAAAATCTGATCGTCTGATCTACTTCGGAAAAAGATACTTTGGAAGCTCAAAAGACTGCAAAGGTTGAAATTTTCGAACACCAAAGTTCTGAAGTGAACGAGAATCGTTCATCATGCAAACAATAGATCAACTGTTTGATCTACTTTGGAGAAATCTTCTTCAGGAAATTTGAAAGGTTATGAAGACATGAAGGGTGAAGTCTCGAAGACCCAAAGTGGACATAAGTTGTATGATCTGAATATCAATGCGGGATTACTATCAACTATTTATCATACTACAGTGAAAGTTGAGACTTGATAATTTCGAAGTCTAGAGATGCGAAAGGATCGCAGCCATTGATCCGAAAGGGACACACGTCAGTGTATTATCAGCTCTGGGAAAAAGGTGATAGAGATAAGTTGAGATTTGGAATCTATGAAGTCTGGAGACTTGAATGATATCTTGACTGTTGATTAAGAAAGGGGACATAGGATCGTTTATCTAGTTGTCGATTGAGAAGGACAAGTGTCAGCGGATCATCGACTCTGGAAGATTGATGTACGTAGGAGAGAAAGGTTTGAGAGTTGAAACTCCTTAAGCCCAGATCATGAAGTAAATCATAGTCATTGATTTAAGAAGGTTATATCTGATCCATCAGTTCAGGAACACCATCAAGATCGTGAGATCGATGGTCCTGTCGCATTGCAGGGATTGAAGGTGTGTGAACTTTAAAATTTTGAAGGCTGGCCACAATCGAAACCATGATTTTGGAGAAAGGACACATGGATCTCTGTGGTGAATTGCAGGGTGAAAAATGGGTTGGCCTCAAACTACCTTTGGACGTGCCCACAATCGCATGGTCACATGAGATCATCGCCTAAGGTCATATCGAGAAATGGAGCTAGCGCTCACTAGACCAAGATCGGGAAGCGCCCTTTGAATAGGCATTTGGTCACAACCATGGTCACATCAACGAAGGTTAAGGGAGGAGATAGCACATCACTAGGCTCCACCTCAGGATTTCGGGAGTTGGGAGAATCAAGGTGACTCACAGTAGAAAATACAAAATGTGAAGTCATGAAGCACCTTTTGGATAGGCGTCTGATCACAGCTCGTGGTCACATGAAAGGAAGGGGATTATCCAGAAAATCTAGCGCCCACTGTGAAGTTTTCTCAGGAAGGGAAAAAGCGCCAAAGGGATGACCACACAGAGGTTCTCTTTGTAACTACCAGAAAGAAGTGACTGTATCTGCCAAAGAATTCAAAGAGATTCAAGGTGATTTCCAGAGGAGCTAAAGAGTCTCGAGGTAACTGCCAGTGGAATGAAGAATCATCATAGAGACAATTGAAAGATGGAAAAGTGTTGAAGACTATAACTGCCAGAGAAGCCAAAGAATCTCAGGATAATGACCACTGATGAAGAACAGACTTAGTATAATCGCCACAGAGGATGAAGAGCTATGTGTATGATCTAGAAAATAAATTGGCATGATAAATATATGAAAAATAGAGAAGAGATGGTTTCTTCTTTTGATTATTATTCATGCTCGAAGAAGCAAGTTGTGCACAGGAGCTGAGGTACACAGAAGAGGCGTAGCACAGAGAATGGAAATGGTGCACAGAGCATAAAACACAGAATAAAGAGATAGAAAAAAATCAATATTCAAGAGATGAATAGAAATCTGAGGTGCGCATGCACAGACAGAGCAAAAGAACATAAATCGCAAGAAGATGCAAGCAGTAAGACATTGATGCAGGCATAGCAGAGTAATGTAGCAGAACAATGATGATATTGGTAAGTCATTGATAAATACTGTATCAGTGAAATAAATTTCAGTAACAAAGATTTGTATCTCAGGGTGGTAGGGTGGTGCTAGGGAGGATTGTTTTCCTCAAAGTTTCAAGTGGGTGCTTGAACATAGGAAGTTGTAGCCAGAAAAACCAGGGTGGTAGGGTGGTGCAAGGGAGAACTAATGTTCTATGTTATACAGGTTGGTGCCTGTGTAACTGGAAGTTGATGCTTCCATCCAGTTGGTGCTGGAACACTCAGGGAGTTGGTTCTTCCTTCTAGTGGGTGCTAGAGAATCAAGAGAGTTGGTGCTCTCAGCAAGTTACAGCTTGTACAGGTTGGTGCCTGTGTGACTCGAAGTTGATGCTTCCATCCAGTTGGTGTTGGAACAAAAATGGAGTTGGTGTTTCCTTCCAGTGGGTGCTAGAGAAACCAGAGAGTTGGTGCTCTTAGCAAGTTGATGCTTGTAAAATAGAGGTGGTAGCCTTGAAAGGAGTTGGTGCTCATAAGAATGATAATGTACATAAAATAAAGACTACTTATCATATCAAGAAGAAGAGGTTTTCTCCCTTTATGGGTTTCCTCAGGAATATCTGTCTCTGTATATTTCATGCATGTGATTGATGTTGAATATTCTATTGATTACTTCCCTGCATTATTGTGATCATCATTGAGTGTTCTGTAAAGAGTTTAAAATGGGAAAAATTGTTTAAGCTCAATAACAACTGATTCACACCCCCCCACCTCTTAGTTGACCAACAATTGGTATTAGAGCCAATTCCCTTTATTTAAGGGTAGATCCTAGAGCTTAAACATGACTAGTCATGAAGGAGCTTCAACCAACAAGGTCCCTTTGTTCAATGGAACAAACTTTGCCTTCTGGAAAGGTAGTATGAGAACCTACATAATGGATTTAGGTGTAAATGTCTGGAATGTGGTAGAGACTAGTTATGTAAAGCCAGTTGTACTAACTTCTAAGGATGATAAGATAGAATTCAGCTTCAATGCTAAGGCTATGAATTCTAATATGAGTGGGCTTGCAGAAGCAAAATTTGTGAAATTTATGCACTTAGAATCTGCCAAAGAAATGTGGGACAAACTCATTAGCAGTTATGAAGGTAATGGATGTCAAGCTTCAAACCTACATATTACAATTTGAACAACTAAATATGAAAGAGGATGAAACTGTTGAGAAGTACTTTCTGAGAATTGAGAAACTAGTAAATGCAATGAAAGGGCTTGGTGAAAAAATTGAGGAAGCCTCTTTAGTTCATAAAATTTTGAGATCTCTGCCAGATAGGTTCAACCCAAAGGTCTCTGCTATAGAAGAACTTAATTTTCTAAAAGTTCTACCTTTTGATCAAATTCTCGGAATGTTGACTGCATATGTAATGAAGATAGGTCACTTTTCATCTAAGTGTTCAAACAAGAAGAAGGAACACAACTCTGAAGGTGAAGATAAGTAAAAATCCAAGAGATTTGATAAAAATGAAAGTTTATGTGTAAACAATGATGACTCTTTAGGAGACACAGATAGTGACTCTTCTTGTGAATATAAGGTTAATGACTGTATGCTTATGGCCAAAGAGGATTATGATAATAAAAGCACAGGAAGTGATGTTAATGATGAAGAAGTTGTGGTTTATATGGAAGGCGAACTAATCAATGCTTTAGAAGAGATTGGTAGAATCGAACTTAAGAAGAGAAAACAAAAACAGTTGTTGATGTAGTTTGAAAAGGATGGTAAAAAACTGATGAAGACCTTGCCTTGCTAAAAGTGGAGTTAGAAGAGGCAAAGAAAATAGAGGACACTCTGAAACAACAGTTATCAGAGATGAAGGTAAGATGTGAAGCCTTGGAAGAAGAGGTAGTAAAAAAAAAAAAAGATATGGAGAAGTTTAAAGTATTGTATCTCCAAAATCTTCCAAGCATTAAAGCCTCAACAGAACTAAATGACATTTTGAGCAAACAGAGATATCCTTTGTTGAAGACTGGTTTAGTTTATGTAAGTGGTTCAGACAACAAACAACCAGAAAGAAAAGAGCTATTAAATATGATCAAGTTCCAAGTCAGTAGACAATCATACCATGTGAGTACTCTGTCACCAAAAGCTAATAAAGACAAGATGATCCCTGATAAAAAACAAAGATATCAGAAGATGGAGCAAAAAATGCCAAGAAGAAGGCCATCCTTCAAGTACCAAAATTTATTCCATGGTTACTATTTTTACTGCTCTAATTTTGGTCATAAGATTGCAAATTGTCAAATTAAGTTTAGAGACATGCAACTGAACAGGTCAAGAAATAAACAATCTTTGCAACATAGAACTAAACATCCAATGAGTAGACAATGTTGCACCAATATCTTTGATCTATTGAATGATGAGATCGAATGCTATAACTGTCATAACAATGACCACAAAGCTGCAAACTACCATCTGAAGAATTACAAAGCAGATCCAAGGATAAAGATCTTAGCTAGAAATTCCAGGACATGGAAAAAGAAACATAGTGAAAAATGTGGTCTAGTACTTTTAGCTTAAAAACAAAAAGACCCCTGGAATATAGACAATGGATGTTCCAAGAACATGCTTGGAGACAAGGATAAGCTTCTGTCCATAATTAAAAGAAAAACAGGAAATGTGACCTTTGGAAATGATGAACCAGGTAAAATCAAGGGTAAAGAGATGGTGAGTTTGAGTAATGGCAAAGGAGATGCCCAAGATGTTTTGCTTATAGATGGTCTGAAACATAATTTTCTTAGTGTAAGTCAAATGTGTGATAGAGGCTATGAAAAGGTGTTCACTTCCAAAGATTGTAAGGTAAAGAATGTAAAATCAGGACAAGTGGTGGCTAAAGGCATAAGGACAGATGATAATGCATGTGTGATGAAAGAAGATAGAGAAGAGTGTCATCTAAGAAAACATGATGAAGGCTGGTTATGGAATAGGAGATTTGGACATCTAAACTTTGACCACTTAATGAAGCTCAAAAATCTTGAGGTAGTAAAATATCTTCCAAAATTATCAAAGCCACAAGATTATGTGTGTAAACCCTGCAAAGTAGGAAAGCTAACCAGGAAACGGTTTAAATCCAAAGAGCTCTACTTCAACAGAGAAACCACTCCAATTAGTTCATATAGATTTGTGTGGACCATCAAGACAGGAAGGCACGAGGAAGGAAAACTATTTCATGTTGTTCATTGATTATTACTCTAGACTCTCTTGGGTTGCTTGTCTAAAAGGAAAAATTGAAGCATTTGAGAAATTTAAAATATTTAAATCTTTAATTGAGAATCAAATAGGCAACATGTTAAAAGAAGCAAGATCAGACAGAGGAGGAGAATTTATGTCAAGTGATTTCACGGAATTCTGTGATAAACATGGGATCAAGAGAAAATACACAATCCTAGGAACTCCACAACAAAATGAAGTAGTTGAGAGGTGAGTATGATGACAGAGATAATGAAAGCATCTTCTTAGGATATGCTACCAATGGTAAAGGATATAGATTCTTTAATAAAATATTGTATAAATTAGTTGATTTCAATGATTTAAAGGTTGATGAAGGAGTCCCAGTAAGAGAGGTGAGCAATATTGAGTCTAATAAAGAGGACACAACTGAAGCTCAAGATGAACAGGTCCAAGAATCTAGTATTTCATTTCAAGACCAAGCTCATCCCCATAAAATACCATTATCTGAGAGAGAAGGTCACCAATAATATTGTTCAGGCTCATTACACTCCAACCACAGAACAAATTGCAGACATATTTACTAAATCCCTAGCCAAGAAGTTGGGTGTCATCTCTTCACTCACCTAAGAGAGTCCATCCTATCAGGGGGAGTTTGTGTTGGTTGAATATCTGATACCTCTGAAAAGTAATGCAACATCTCAGGGGGGGCATGTTTTCTTTGACATTGATGTCAAAGGGGGATAAAAGGTGTGGTATGGATGCTATAGTTGGAGGTCTAAGTAGAACAGTGTAGTCCTTCAGGGTTTCCATCAATGCCAAAGGGGGATATTGTTGGCATGTTCATAGAAAGAGTGTGCTTGTCCTTGATGGAAAGAATAACAATGACAATGGAATATTGTAAACAATGAAGGAAACAGGAAAGAAGCAATGATAACATCATGAATGACGAGACCATGAGAAATTAAAATGTACAAGATCAGGAGGACGAGCACATGGAAAAGAGTTGGAGTTTCAAGATAGCCATAGGTTATCATGAAGGCAACAAGGAACATGTGTAGGATTCCTTAGAATCCATGAGTTTGCAGAAGGAATCAAACTCAGGAGGAATAGCAAAGAGTTGCACGCAGAGCGCAAGTGTGCACCAGGGCCGAGGTTAAATTCATTGCCAAAACTCAGGAGAGATAGTGTTTTATAGAAAAACAGTCGAGACCCAAAGTCATCAAGACTCATAGAAGGAGCAAAGGTAAAGACCCTTGAACACTTAGAAAACCTTCTAAGTTAGAGAGAGAGAGCGACAATGGTCATTGGATCAATGATCTAGATTACCAACAATCGTCCGATCAAATGAAGTGAAGGATAGGATAAGAGGGACAAAAAGGGTTGACAATTCGAATACCCAAAAACTTGAAAACCATTGGATCATTCTATGTGGAAGGACAGGATAAGCTAGAAAAGTGACATCATCGATAGATCGAGCCATTGATCTAAGAACATGATCAACAAACAAAATTTAGTTCGGGTCTAAAGTTGCGAGGAGGTTACGCTTCGGAAAAATATCACCTCAAGATTTTTCAGTTTGAGATTTGAAAGACACAAAGACCAGAGAGTCAAAAATATGAAATTAATAAGGACCATCAGATCTGGAGAACATACAATGACCATTAGATCTGAGAGATCTACGTCAGAAGACCATGTCAGAATGGACATGTGGCAGACCACATCAGCAAGGACATGTGGCAGACCACGTTGGCATACCATGCCAACAGACCACATCGGCATGTACATGTGGCAGACCACATCAGCAAAGACATGTGGCAAACCATGCAAGCAGACCATGTCGGCATGGACATGTGGTAGACCACGTCAGCAAGGACATGTGGCAGACCATGTCAACAAACCATGTCAGCAAGGACATGTGGTAGACCATGTCAACAAACCATGTCAGCAAGGACATGTGGCAGACCATGTCAACAACTACACATGGCATGATCAGTTGATGACAAGTGTCAAGAGGAAATTGGATTGTGCCATGTCAACAAGTGAAGTAAGAAAGTTATGTCACTCTGGGAGATTTACTTCGATATTTTTACCACTAGCACTTGCCCAAAGTCCCAAATTCCCGAATGTCGAAGTTCTGAAGTGGACACAAGACATCCGATTCGAAGATCACTTCGGGAGCATTCTTGACCATCGATCTAATACAATGGAAGGATAGCCTAAGTAAAATAGCTGAAGTACTAAAATGAACGAGAATTGTTCATCATGAAAATAAAATCCGATCATCCGATCAACTTTGATGAAAGATACTTCAGAAGGTCGAAAGACTGCAGAGATTGAAATTTCTGAACACCGAAGTTACGAAGTGAACGATAATCATTCATCATGTAAACAATAGATCAACCATCCAATCTAATTCATAGAAATCTTCTTCGGGAAATTTGAAAGGTTGCGAAGACCCAAGGGCGAAGTCCTGAAGACCCGAAGTGGACATAAGTCATCCAATATGAAAATCACTGCAGGAGTATTCTCAACCGTTGATCATACTACAGTGAAAGTTGAGACTTGAGAATTCCAAAGTTCGGAGATGTGAAAGAATCGTAGCCATTGATCCGAAAGGGACACGTGTCCATGGATTGTTAGATCTAGGAAAAAGGTGATAGAGATAAAGTTGAGATTTGAAATCTCTGAAGTTCGGAGACCCGAAGGAGATCTCAACTGTTGATCGAGAAAGGGGACACATGATCGTTTATCTAGTTGTCAATTGAGAAGGACAAGTGTCAGAGGATCATCAACTCCAGAATATTGATGTATGGAGGAGAGAAAGGTTTAAGAGTTGAAAATCTGGGTGCCCGAATCGCAAAGTAAATCACAACCATTGATTTAAAAAGGTAAGATCTGATCCATTAGTTCAGGAACACCGTCAAGATCATGAGATTGACGATCCCGTCACATTGCAGGGATTTAAGGTGCACAAACTTTAAAATGTTGAAGGAGGGATGCAATCGAAACCATAGTTTTGGAGAAAGGACACATGCAACTATGTGGTGAATTGCGAGGCTAAAAGCAGGTTGGCCTCAAAACTCCTTTGGACGTGCTCGCAATTGTATGGTCACATGAGATCATCGCCCAAGGTCATATCGAGAAATGAAGCTAGTGATCACTAGACCGATATCGGGAAGCGCCCTTTGAATAGATTTTTGGTCACAACCATGGTCACATCAACGAAGGTTAAGGGAGGAGCTAGCATGTCGCTAAGCTCCACCTCGGGATTTCGGGAGTTGGGAGAATCAAGGTGACTCGCAACAAAAAATCTGAAATGAAAAGTCACGAAGCACCTTTTGGATAGGCGTCTGATCACAAATTATAGTCATGTGAAAGGAAGGGGCTTAGCGAGAAAAGGAAACACGCACTGTGAATTTTTCTTGGGAAGGGAAAAGGCGCCAAAGGGATGAGAACGTGAAGGTTCTCTCTGTAACTGCCAGAACAGAGTGATTGTATCTGCCAGAGAGTTCGAAGAGCTTCAGGGTGATTGTTAGAGGATTTGAAGAGTCTCAAGGTAACTTCCATTGGAATGAAGACTCATCATAGAGACAACTGACACATGGAAAAGTGTCGAAGACTGTAATTTCCAGAGAAGCCAAAGAATCTCGGGATAATGGCCACTGATGAAGAACAGACTCAGTATAATAGCCAGTGAGGACGAAGAGCTGTGTGTATGATCTGGAAGAGGACTTGGCATGATAAATATACACAGAAAAAAGAAGATATGGTTACTTCTTTTCATTGTTATTCATGTGGGAAGAAGCAGGTTGTGTGCAGAAGATGAAGCACACAGAAGAGGCGTAGTGCAGAGAATGGAAATGGTGCACATATCATAAAACAAAGAAGAAAGACATAGAACACAATGCATATATAAGAGATGAAGAGAAAGTTGAGGTGTGCATGCAGATACAGAGAAGAAGAACATAAATTGCAAGAAGATGTGAGTAGGAAGACACTGATGGAGGCAAAGCAGAGTAGTATAGTAGAACAGTGATGAGACTGGTAAGTCATTGATAAATACTATATCACTATAATAAATTTCAGTAACAAAGATTTATATCTTAGTGTGGTAGGGTGTTTCTAGGGAGGATTGTTTTCCTTAGAGTTTCAAGTGGGTGCTTGAACACAGGGAGTTGTATCTTGCATGTGGTTACAGCTAGAAAAACCAGGGATGTAGGGTGGTGCAAGGGAGAACTATTGTTCTTTGTTATACAGGTTGGTTCCTGTGTAATTGGAAGTTGATGCTTCCATCCAGTTGGTGTTGGAACACTCAGGAAGTTGGTGCTTCCTTCTAGTGGGTGCTAGAGAATCAAGAGATTTGGTTCTCTGAGCAAGTTGCATCTTGTATAGGTTGGTGCTTGTGTGACTAGAAGTTGATGATTCCGTCCAGTTGGTGTTGGAACACAAAGGTATTTGGTGCTTCCTTCTAGTGGGTGCTAGAGAAGCCAGAGAGTTGGTGCTCTTATCAAGTTGTTTCTTGTAAAACAAAGGTGGTAGCCTCGAAAGGAGTTGGTCCTCATAAGAATGATAATGTACAGAAAATAAAGACTACTTATCATACCAAGAAGAAGAGGTTTTCTCCCTTTATGGGTTTCCTTAGGAATATATGTCTCTGTATATTTCATGTGTGTGATTGATGTTGAATATTCTATTGCTTACTTCCCTACATTATTGTGATCATCATTAAGTGTTTTGTAAAGAGTTTAAAATGGGCATAATTTTTTAAGCTCAGTAACAATGGATTCACCCCTCCGTGTAAGTTTTCCAACAACTACCCACAAACCAGACTAACTTCCTCATCAAATGATCCAGGTGGATATTGGTGGCCACTTGCCTATTCCAACTAGCTCCTCTTGATAATTTTTAGTTCAACATGTTCTTCTGTAATTCTTTGTAATTGTGGGTTCGACACTTTTGGGGCTATATAAACCCCTACACATCTTCCATGTGGATATTGGTGGCCGCCCACCTAATCCAATTGGATTATTTTGGAATTTTTCATGTCAATACATCTTTTTGTACATCTAGGGACATTTTAGGGCACTAAACATTGTTTTTTTCACTTGCCACATTCAAACTATAAACGAAGCTAGATTTTGATGGCTTGCCAACATGCTATCACAGACCTAAAATGAAGGTTGTATGAAAAAGTTACGACCCCAGGAAGTTGAGGTACCAACTTACCCATCGAGGCCACATAACTTTTGGTGTTTCACCTCCTAGGGTTAGATTTTTAGATGTCTAGGGTTTTGGCATTCGTGAGTAATGTTAAATAGGCCTCTAGAGCCTCATTGTAATAATTATGCTCAGATAGATGCACGTAGAAGACACATTTCTTCTCATAGATAGTTTTCGCCATTCGAGCAAGTTGTTTTCAATTCTGCAGTTTTACAGTTTCAACCTATTTTATTTATTCAATAGAATTTATTGTTCACTTGATATTTGTTATTGTTCTCTGTATCTCTGTGTTATTTTATGTTTGTTATTCATTTCATTGTGCTCATAAATCCGGCTCAATGGTATCATAGCAGTTTTCTATTCATTTTTTTTCATGCAGGTCCTCGACAAGATCTGGGTACAAGAAGTTGGGACTCGAACCAGTCGAGCCTTGGCAATATCGGTTGCACTGAGCCTGACAACAAACCATGGGGGACAAGAAGAAATATTATGGAGAAGGATATCCTTTTAAAATGTTTCTCAAGGAAGCCATTGCGCGACAAAGGAACGAAATGATGGACAAATTTGCACAGATCCTTCGGTAGCTACCCACAAGAGACGCATATTCATCAAGCATCCATGCAACCCCCTTAAAGGTACAACTAAATTTTGATATTCCATTATTTGAAGGAAAGATATATGCGGATGCTATAGATAAATGGATTAATATTCTCGAAGGGTATTTTTTGGTCCATAATTTTTTTGACAGACAAACTATTAATTTTTCACTCCTCAAGGCAAAGGTAATCTATGAAACCACGACCCAGGGTTATCTAAGCCATCAAAATCATTTTGTATTCATACCTAGTCTGGGCCACACCAACCTTTAACATGGATGGATTTTTTGGGTGTCTACTCCCGACTACTGTGAGTTTCAAACCTTGGCCTCCTTACAAAACAAAACCCTCAAAATCCAATCGTGCTAGCAAGATTTGACCATTTTTTATGGTACTTATTTGTCTATGACATGTGAATTAATGTTTGAGTACAAGGCACAAAAATGATGATGAATAGATATGACAAGAGTGATTTGATGGAATTATAGGTTATCGACAACCTTTTAACCTATATAGTTTTAATTACATATTCAACAGTTAGCAATTTTTTAATTTATTAACCTTATGTTCTTTTATTATGTTTTAATAGATTGAAGATGAGGAGGACCATAAGATGAAGAGGGAATTGATAATAGTTCAATCAACTATGTTCAATGAACTTATGATGTTAAATTCATTTCATTTCCTTACATGTGTAGAAATTTATTTATGTTATGTTGTATACAAAATTGACATTTAATTGGTGGGATAGTGTATCGATTATTTATAGGCACTTCAATTGAGTATTGATAATGTCAAATTCATTTCAATTTCTTACATGTAGAAATTTTTTCATGCTATGTTTTATATGATGTTGACCCTCCATGGGGTGGTAGTGTATCTCTTATTTACAAGAAAAATAAATCACATAGTTATCTTATGATTTAATTTTAAAATTTCATCATTGTGTTTATACATACATTTTGTTTTTGCCTCAACAAGCTAAAATCAATTAAATGTTAGTGAGGTAAAATTTATAATTGCATTTATGGATACATGTTTTTTTCCTTTGATGGTGTGATATTGACTAAATGTTAATGTGGTATTGCTTTTATATGTATATGATGTTTTCTCTCATGATTGGTATGTTGTAAAATAGGCCGATATTATTTATCAATTTCATTAATATTTAAATATTATAATAATAATAATAATAAATTAATTGCATTAATATTATTAATTTAGTAATTAATAATAATAATTATTGAATCAATACAACAAATAATATTAATTACAACAAGCATTAATTAAAATAATTAAAAATAATAATCAATTAAAATAATTAAAACATTCATTATAATTACGTTGGCAATTTCATGTTTTTTTAAGTTAAAAAACACAGAGATTATCTATTATATGCACAAAATGTTACATCAGTTCTGGGGGAGTCTACCAAAATGGAAACCAGATCCAGTCCCTGACCAAAATATTAGAGTTTTCAAGTCAAAATCACCTAGTCTAGTAGAGAAAAATAACAACATTGTCTAGAGTTCTGATCAATATTACTAATGGCTATACTAACCGAGCTATTACTAATGGCTATACTAACCAATCACATAAAAATTAGTGAAAATTCCATAGCCAGTTATAGACAAAATTAAAATGGATCCAAGATACCACACATTGAAAAACCCATTATCCTGGTGCATCCTCCCTAGGTTGTGCAACGTGTTACCACTAAGAGCCACCCTCAGACTGCAAGAGGATAAGCCCAGTACCCATCAACGGTTTGTAGATGTAAATAAAAATTAAAGGTGAAATGGACAAAAACTTAGAATAATAATGTTTTAACTCAGAAATCTGGGCTAGCATGCATAAGCAAATGAGGTCTTGATTAGTTTCAGTCAGTGAATGGGAGTAAAAATGAATAGGAGGAAGACTTAGTGAGGGTGGTTTAAAGGTATGTTGTTGACATTAGGTCTTCAAGTAGTCCAAGGAGGAAAAACGCAAACACAAGAACTTATTGAATTCAAATTTAAAGAACACTGAAGAACATCATAGCAGTATTATAATCAAACATTCATCATAACACAACCATACAAATATCATATGGATCATCCAATCATGAGTACATCAACATAAGAGGCAACAAGATGATATAAAGAGAAGCTAACTTCTATTAATAAAAAATTCTCAAGTCCAATACATAACCAGAGAACAGTCTACTTAGTCAAAAATATTACAATCAGGGAGCCCAACTCAACCATTCGAACATGTCATAACATTATTCTGTAATATTTATAAAGAAAAAGGTAGACAACAAATCGACATGTGAGCTGGCCTTTTTTTCCTAGGATTCTCCATGAAAATCTGTCAATCTAAGATATGTACAGAGTGGATTTAAAAGACTACTAGAACCAGGGAGCCTGTTGGTAACAACTTTAACAAAAATACTATCACGAAGTGTTGTCACTTGGGCGCATCTCCTCTTATTATTCTTCCTTCATGCATATTTCTTTTCCATCTGTGCCTTTGATTAAATTTTCTAGGAAACATCTGCAGTTGAAAATAGATAGTGGTATTGGTCTTTCGGAAGGTTTAACTCCGAGCAGGATTTTATTGGAACAACAGTCTTCCACACAGTCATGGAAGAAAGTCATGACTGGTTATGAACTTGAGGATGTGGAATCAGTGTTCAATGGGGAGATAGGATGAGTGAATGCAGAGAGGAGATGGTCTATGGAGACAGATGGCGCACGATGAGAGGAGGAGTAGATATATGGTAGGGTGAGTGGAGGACATGTGTAAATGACAATGTGAGTGGAATTAAAGCAAGGGGTGAGCAAGAATTGTCCTTTTATAAGCATGTGAATGCGGGTTTGTTGAAGGCAGTTTGGACAAACACCACTTTTGAGCCCACAATTCACCACCTTCCACCACGTAGCTCTTTTACTATACCACAGTTTCAATTGTGGGACCACTCAAGGATTTTAACGCTCAAGCAAGTTGTGTCCCTGCAATGAAGTGTGGTCATTGATCTAGCCGCGTTCCGTGATCTGGGTAGCCCTTCCAATTTAGCATCCCCGCTAAATTTTATCCACCTAACAACTTTAGGATCATTCTATCTGTGCTTGGAGATGGTGCTAATTTTGGTGCTGAACAAGAACACTTCCCGAAGGATGATCTGACGTGGTGGCTTGGTGTCACTATGTTGACGTGTCATGAAAAGAGAGGTGATACGTGTTAGCGTGAGATGGATTCCAGGAGTCATGACTGATGAGAGAGCCACATGTATGAACTGATGACTGCCACGTACTTTGGCACTTCAGAGCTTGAGGGAGGTCTGCATGTAGAGTTGGAGCTCCAAAGTTAACGATGATTGTCGATCTGAGGAGGACACATGGCAAGGATCTGTGGACTCTAGGAGAAACTACTTCGGAGGAAAACGTGAGTGGGGAAGTTGAAACTCCCAAAGCTTGAACTCCTGAAGTAAATATTGACCGTTCGTTCCACAGGACATGTGGCATCTGATTTGCAACTCCGAGGGAAAGTACTCCAGAGGAAATTGGGAGGGGAAGTCCTAAAACTCCCAAAGCTCGAAGTTTCAAAGTAAATATTGATTGTCTGTTCTAGAGGATGCGTGGTGCCTAATATTTAACTCTGGGGCTTATGTCTGGTGCTAGACCTCGCACAACTTTGACCTTACGAGTGAATGCACATCGTCGATCTAATTTTCCTGATTGGAGCTCCATAATTTAAATATGAACTTGTCTATTGCTTGTACTTTAATCCCGAAATATACCTCTTTCGAATCTCTGTCTTTTTCTGCTGAAGTTAACTATGCATACAAAGGACCTAGAGGATCTATTGCATGCTCAATTAGTAGCAAACCATAATGACAAGTATTTCAATCTCAATCAGACCTACAATGATCTTTCAAGAAGACAAAAATAACTCTGTGCATAGGAACAGTTAAGCAAGTAATGATAAAAATGAAGCCATTTAGCATTGAGAAATTCTCTTGAATGACCTTAAGAGGAAAGGCTTCAAAGAGAGACTGTGTTGGAGAGGAAGAAGGGACAGAAGTACAGACTTCAGTCTTGATAGTAGGAAATCATAAAAAACTTAAATAAAACCTATGACTCAAAGAAAAATGATAAAAATATTTTTCTTTTAACCCCTACAATTCTATGTGTTAACATTTGGCTCCAGAGGGGATGGCATGCTCCTTGTGAGCTGCCAAGAACATGTAGTTCCAGTGTTTTATTCTAGGGCTATCAGGTTATTTATTCAACAAAATAAGAAGAAATGTGATATTTACAGTGAAAGGGGAAGCCACTTCATGGCTCAAACAAAAAAATTCTTAAGAAAGTACCCATTAACAGGCCCCCCAAAAACTTCAGAATCCTCCAGGTTCTGCAATTTGTAAGTATTATTTGAAAACACCTCATAAATCTCGAAAGGGACAATCCAAAAGGCTTCAAATTTACCATGTTTGCCTTTGTCTTTCTTGGTTGCATCCCACTTGAGCACCATATCTCCCACCTAGAAATATTCTTTGTTGGTCTTATGGTAAAAATCTTGCTTGATCTTCTGTTGACGGTCTTGTGATTTTTCAAGGAGTTTCTCTCTATTCTTCCGCGCTTCTACCAACTGATGTATCCTCCTAACCAAATCATGTTGTTCTCCATCCTGATTCTGTAAGAACTTTTCCACGGGAAAGGAAAGCTGAGTAGGAAAGACAACCTCAATCCCATATACAAGATAAAAGGGGGAAATACCAAGTGACCTCTTTGTAGTAACTCTATCAACCCATAATGAAAATTTTAACTTTGAGTTCCATTCTTTCTTGTTGTCTTCTAACAAATTATTGATGATATTTATGAGGCTCTTGTTAGAATATTCTGCCAAACCATTTCCTTGGGGATAATAAGGAGTAGAATGGACTAATGCAATCCCATACTATTCACAAAAATTGATCAAAGGTTCATCTTTGAAAGAAGCAGCATTGTTAGTAACAATCTTATTGGGACAACTAAATCTAGACATGATAACTTCAAGAAAACCAATAATTACCTAATGAGAGGAACTCCTGGTAGGTATGGCCTCTATCCATTTGGAGAAATAGTTAGTTGCAGTTAGAATCCACCTATGTTGACCACTTGATGTTGGGTGAATTTCTCCAATGAATTCAAGGCCCCACTATTGAAAAGGTCCATAAACCACCATTGGCTTCAAAGGAAGAGATTTGAGCTACTGCTTTCCAGAAAACTTTTGTCATTTGACACAAGCTCTAATCTTTGTACAAACATCAGAAAAAATTCTAGGCCAAAAATACCGAGCTGTGAGGATCTTATAGGTTGTAGTTCTCCAAAAATGATGCCCCCCACACAATCTGTCATGGCCCTTTGGGCCTCCTGTGGATATAAACACCTCAAAAGAACCCCTAGAGGATATTTCCAATACAACATGTTATCAATAAGACAATATCTGATTGCCTTAAGTTTTAGAGCTCTCACCTTGTTTTTCTCTAGACCATCAAGAGGTTGCAACTTTTGCAGAAAATATATGATGTCTTTATACCAGGTGCATTCTGTCAAGTTGGGGCTAATATGAGAGCTTTTATCAACAAAATTAGTTTGCTACTTCTCTGAGTTTAGATTCATGAAATTAACCCCTAGTGCTTTGCAATTTGATTCAGCCAATAACCTAGCTAAACCTTGGCCCTTCACCAATTTAGTGGGTTTTATTTCAATGTCAAATTCCAGAATTTTGGCAATCCATTTGTTCCTCTTCCCATCTATGTCAGGATGGATAAGTATCTCTTTCATGGAAGCTGAGGGAACATAGGCAATGATTTTGGAATGCATAATGTATACTCTGAATGATTTGAGGGATTTAACTAAAGCGTAAGCCTGTTTCTCCATGATATCATACATCATGTCTGCATCCCTTAATGCTCTCCTAAAAAAAGAAATAGGTTTCTCTAACCCTTTTGTATTCTTCTGCAGTAAAACAACAACCAATGTGTCATAGGAGGAAAAGGATAATATCATGAACTCCTTGGAATAATCAGGTCTGATAAGTACAGTTTCTTCAGTCAAAGAGTTTTTTATTTGATCAAAAGAATATCGGTCCTCGGTAGTCCATTTCACCTCATTTCCTTTCCTAAGCATGGATGTAATGTACTTGACCAGTTCAGCAAAGTTAGAGATGAACCTTCTCAGAAAATTGATCTTACCTAAGAAAGACTGAACTTATTTCTTGGATCTAGGAAGAGATAAGGTCTAGGTGGATTCTACTCTTCTTGGATCAATTCTTACCCCTTCTACTGATACAATATGTCCCAATAACTTTCCTTCCTTCAAAGCAAACAAAGACTTCTTAGGATTGAGAGAGAGAGAGACCAAACTTTCTTCACTTCAGGAAGACCTTTTTTAAATAATGATAATGCTCTTTATCAGACTTTGAGAACACTATAATGTCATCTAGATTGATGACCACAAATTTATCCTTTTCCCCAATAAAGGAAATACCCATTGCTCGCTGAAAGGTTTCTCTTGCATTCATTAATACAAAGGGAATTTTATCATACATGAATGTGCCCCAAGGAGTAGCGAAGGTTGTCTTATCTCTATCTTTAGGAAAGACATAGATCTGATTGTAGCCAGAAAATACATCAATCATTGACATCCTAGATGAACCTGTCACCCTCTGCAATATGTGCTCCATATTTGGTAAGGGGTAATTATCCTTCTTGGAGCTTCTATTCAAATTTCTAAAATCGACACAAAGTTTGATTTCCCCATTCTTCTTTCTCACTAGGACCAAGTTAGCCACCCATTCAGAGTATCTCAAAGGAATGATAATATTGGCATCCAAAAGATTTTTTACTTCCATTTCCATAATAGGAAGCAACATAGGATTTATCTGTCTAAGTTTCTTCCTAAGTGGATTGCTATCCTCTTTCAAAGGTATCTTATTTTCAATGATGCTTGTGTCATATGTTCTCAAATATTCATATTTCCAGGAAAACACACCAAAAAAATCTTTTAAGAGCTTAACATATTCAACCCTTTTCTCTTTTGACAAGCTGCTAGAGAACTTAATATACTTTGGATCTTCCTCTGTACCTAGATTGCATTCAGTCACATCATCATTTTCAGTTGAACCCTTAACCTTTACAACAACATCATTTATAACAAACAATCTCTTCAAATGAACTAGTCCTTTTGGAATATGGTTACTAGGCAACTGAACAATATGATGGTCAACAATTTTATTCAGAAAAACATCAGCATGAGGGATTTTTTCAGTTTCATGATCTTGATCAATATGTAAGGCATAAAAATCATCCACGGTCTCAAGAAATCTTTTTATCTCAATATCATCCTAAAAAACCTTCCAATGTTTGACATTGTCGGGTATAGAGGACCTATACTTCACTTCCACATAATATTTGAGTTTAGGGGGTAAAGGAACTCTAAAATTACTTGTTCAAACAGCCAAGGAATATTCCATAGTGTTAACCTCTCTAGGAACATATGAGATATTAAAATCTAGGAAGAAACTATCAACAAGATCCCAAACTTCATTTCTGTAAGTCCTTAAACTGGGGTGTTTATCTTGATACATATTTTTTTATTTGATGGACAATTAATTCAGAATCTCCAAACACTGCTAGCTCTTCAATCCTCATGTCTTTAGCATCCCTCAAACCCAAAACAAGAGCCTCATATTTTTCCACAGTGTTTGTAGCTTCAAATTCAAGTTTGTAGGATAATGAAATGATCTCTTGAGTAGGGGAAATAAAGACTACCCTAGAACCAACACCTTCTTTAGAAGAAGCCCCATCAAATAACATCTTCCAAACATAGGTATTAGGAAGATGCAATAGGAGGTTGAGGAGCATCAGTGAGATGCAATATATTGGATCCTAAATCAATATCAAGTGAAAAAATAGGATGGTTGGTGGGATTTTCTTCATCACTAATGATGTAAGCTAATTGAGCCTCCATGTAAAGCCTTCTATGTTCTCCCCCAAAAATAGGAATGATGGTATATGTAAGGTCCATCTAAAAGGTTCCCCCTAGTCTTTTTATCCAATATCTTGACAAGAGCATCCCAAACGTAGGGGGGACATTAGCCACCACAATATCCATGAACACACTTTTCATGGGAAACTGAAACAAGGTCACAACCATATATTTGATAAACCCAAGACACTTCACTTTCCTAGAGTCAAAAGAGTATAAGTCATGGTATTTTTTAGTGATTTCCAACCCAAGCTCACCCATGACTATTTTTGGCATGAGATTGTGAGATGCCCCTGAGTCCATCAAGCAGTTGTGCAACACTTTATCATGAATTATCAATGATGCATATAAAGGAGGGGATGAATCATCTCTATCTTCTATTAATGGTCCCAAGATATAGTTGGTTTTTCATCTTGAAGGTTAACTGAATCTGTGGAATTAGACGAAAACTCAGGCTGCAGCATTTTAGATAGGTATCTTTTAAATTCCTCATTCTTAATCAGCTCCAAAAAAAGCACTAGAATTTTGATCTTTTGGATTTCATTTTCAAAGCTAAAGGAAGATGGGGATTTCATAATTTCTTTAAATTCTAGGGAAGGTATTTTAACCAATGTTTGAGGGATTTGCACATATTTTCCTTTGTTTCTAGTTGCCACAACCTTATCATAATTTTATGCTTTAGTGGGATGATTAGAAGTGTCGGTCTTTCCCTCTTTCGTTTTGGACCTTAGGTTGTATCTATTAGGATTTTTTTATTTTTTATTTTTTTTTCTCTTGCTTACTCAATTCATTTAATTGACTATTCATGAGAGACTCCTCATATGCAGATTGGGTCAAATGAGGGGTAGAAGAGGTGTCACCAAGACAATGAATTTCGAGATTAGTTTCTTCATCCTCTCCTTCTTCATCAACAACAAGGTTGTTTTGGAAAGGGGTTTGAATTTTTTTATCATCCCTGTCTCTATTTCTTGGATCTCTTTGGAGGACTTGAGGGGAATTATTTGGTCTTCTAAAATTACCTCTATTGTCAGCATTTTGTGTGTTCCTATTGTTATGTTTTCATTCAAGTGTCAACTTCTTCATTTCAACAGAAAGTGATTTTACCAATTTTGTAAGTTCATCAACCTGAGGGTGGACAACAGGGGATTCAGAAGTTGAAGCTTCAGCCCTACCTTTCCTTCTATATCTATCATACTTTCCCTTAATTTTGTCAGCTGTCAATATATTGGATTCTACTTCTAAGGTTGTGTTGGCCCTTGACCAATTTTTGAAGAGTACTTGGTCATATTTGACCACTTTTGGGACCGCAACAACTTTCCAAGGAAGGAGCGCAACGCGAAGCAAAAATTAAGGAAGAAAGACCTATTTTTGGGTCTATTTTAGGGTTTCGGGTTGATGTAACGGGAAAGGGATGTCGACCCATGGGTTTACCCATGCTTAGGCCCATTTTGTAATCTATAAATAGGCAATGTAAATAGAGGAGAATGATAGTAATGTAGTACATCTATGTGATGTATAACTGAAAGCTTAGTGATAGTAACTGGATCTATGTGATCAGATGTATCTTAGAGTGCTCTGTGCATGAGATCGAAAAGATAAGTGCAAGTTGTTGTAGTCTTGTGCTGAAGAGAAAGGAAGAAAGATCTAGCGAGCTACGCAGATCTTCTGTCCTGTGCGAAGTAAGGGTCATTGAAGCTCTGTGTTGTAACTTCTTGACCAAGATAATATAAAGAATACTTTGTGGACGTAGCCCCAGCGTGGGGGTGAACCACGGTAACTATGTGTATAGTTCTTTGTGCTTCGATATAATGTGTTTATCTCTTTCTTGGATAAGTTCTTAATTTGATTAAGTAGATCTAGTTATGCTCTGTGATGATAATATATGAATGAACGTTAGATCTGATATATAAGATGCTTAGTGCTTGATCTGTTGAATCTAACCTATATTCCCATGGCTAAGTACTGAATCATCTTTAGTATAAGTATTCACTGCGATGCTCTATGCTATCTGCGAAGTACCAGATGGTTTAAATATTGATGAAGGAACTATGTTAAGTTCCCTGTAAAAGATATAATCACAGATCAGTGTCCTAGCTAAGGCTGAAAACATTTGAGTCCTGCAACTAACCCTGCCTCTACCTCGAGTGAGACTTCATCTGCTTCGCAGGTGTTGCCAAAAGGGTCAGTAGTTAGGGTTTTGTTGGTGCACTCTTGAGCGTTGAACCCTGGTTCTGCCCCTGTGCCAACAAATGGTTCCGTTGTTGGGACAGGAACTATGATTGTTGGGAACAAAAGAAGAAAAAGCTTTGTGTAAACTAAGCGTTGTGCATAGATATGTTGCCCTAGTGCACAATATTCTACTGACCTACAAAGATTTGTGCCGAGAAAAAGAGTTCATATCTGAAGGGAAAAGGTCAGATCTGCAAGAAATAGGTTGATACAGAAGAAAATAAATGATATATGAACTCTCTATGCTTTAAGAAAAGTAAAAGTGGAAATTTCTGAAGGAAAAAGGTCATATCTGCAGAAAAGAGGTAACATCTGTAAGCTTTGTGCTCTGATAACGGTAAGAATAGTCAAAAGTTTTTAGATTTGAAAGATTTGTGCTTTGTAGAAGTAAGATAAGTGAAATTTTTTGTTTCTAAAGCATGGATCTAGGTATGTTTGATACATTTTGTCCTAGCTTCAAAACTAGGGAATTAATATATGAAAGAAAGTTTGATATGAATAGATTTGATAAGTATAGTGATAGGTATGTTATACCTATGCATCGAAAGAATTTTTGGACTAAAAAGTGGATGTAGGATCCTAGAAAGATTTTTTTGCAGGCTAGCCACCATGATCCTAGTGCATAGTACAGAAGGAGTTGGGGAACATCTAAACGAAAGAGAGGATTAACCCTTTGTTATAGTTGCAGAAGACCGAGACATATTGCTAAGGAATGCCCTGGGGCAATACCTAGTTACCTCTGTTGTAAGGATATAGACCATGAAGTATTGGATTTCCCTAGAATGATTGCTAAGATTGAGAAGTTGAATATGGATCAAGCAAACCCTGAAGGAGATCAAGAGACCAAGATTATAGTAGAAACCCAAAAAGAATCAGAAAAGATATCGCTACAAATGAAAGATACCTTGAATGACCATTGACATGTTAGGTTATCAGAGATCTTCATAGAAAAGGAGAAAATCAAAGAAATAATAGGGGACTTTGACATTGACTATAATCTTGATGAAGAAACAAAAGTGAACATTATGCCAAAAAGAACTTGGGAAGCTATAGGAAAGCCTGCCATGATCCCTTCCCTAGGAGGAACAAGTTTCTTCAGAGGAAAGCTAGTAAACCTATGTGGAAGGCTCGCCTGGATACCTATGACTGTCAATGGAACTTTGACAGAGGAAGACTTTGAGATCATTAAATTTGTTGAAGACAGTGCCCCATTTACCATGCTCATAGGAAAACCTTGGATTGATAGAGAACAAGCTAGACGAAAAGAGGAAGAAAAAGTTTTGGAACAAAAGAAGCAAGAGTTAAAAGACTTTATGACCAGAAGTATTGTGCACATGATTGAAGAACATAAGAGAAGATCACAGATATTTAATATTATCAACTCCGATGTCGAAGCTAAGAGAACACTTGAGGATTCGCAGAAGATCAAGTTACCTATTTTTGATATAGAAGAAGTATTATCAAGGAACCCTAGGAAATACTTTCAACAACGCGAAGTAACTAAGACCACAGAAGATAAACATCAGAATGGTAAAAGAATTACTGAGACGAAGCTCACTGGGAAGAAGGCTAGGAAGTTAAGAAAGAAAAGGGTTAATACTGTAAGGTTACTAGAGGTTCTAGAGGACACTTCGCAGCAAGAAGAATTGTAGAATTGGAGCTTTGCCAAGATATCAGAACAACGACATAGAGTAATTCACCATGAAGAAGCAATATAGTCATTGGAGCTGATATACTTGTTTGACCGCCGCTCCGAACAGATCGAAAAGAAGTTATGGGTTACCACTAGACTGTTGGATAGCACCAGAATGGATAGAACGGAGTTAATGAAGGCCCCATTTCCATTGTAAGTAGACTGTTGTCGAGATTGCCTACTTAACCCATCACGCCATGCACCGAGAATACTTTTTACTAACTGAGAATTTGAGAGTGAACCATGAGATTTACTTACCCTAAGATCATTTCCTTACTATTCACTGTAGTCTCTAGATTCCTTTTGCACTTGAGCCAGATGACGCAAGTTTGTATGTCGGACGAGCTCAGCGTTGTTGAGAAAATTGTTGAAGAAGTTCTAATTGATTTAATGACTGAGAGAGTCATGTTAGAATGCAAAATGTATACAGGTGTACAGGCATCGTCCTCGGGCGTACTGCCAACTTTCCCCTCCACTACTCGAGCAAGACCATCCCAACCACCTTCGGAAAGATGATCTAAGATCAGAAACGACTTTGCCACTATGAAGATGATCCCAATCACCTTGCCTAAATATATCCCACCACTAAGAGGAACAGTGAATCGAGACACTGTACCTAGAAACTTCGACTATGCTGTAGTCACTACGTACCTCCCGAAACGGGTGCGCGCAGTTCATGATGACCAGGAGAAGCTCATCGCACTGAAATTTAGTGATTTTAACCTTGGAGATCGTAAGGTTTACAGTATTCTAGCCCCACACAAGTACTTGACTATTACAAAAGGAAAGAACCCCAATATTGTACAACAACAATGGACCCATAACCTTGCGTAGTCAACCCTCCTCAACGTAATGAAGAATCCACATTTTGGGAGGCATCAGGAAGTAAATGCATGCGTTAGAATATTGTTGTCCTACTACCATGGAGGATACCTATGGTTGGACCACTGCATCACTGTGGATTTGATTCTGATCAATCATATCACTGGGCTAAGCATGAAGGGCCCTGACCTACAGGAATTTTATCATGGAAATACTGCATATCGCACTCTCACTCAACGAATAAAGACACATATGGCGATCTGGAGAAAGGCACGTGAGGTTACAAGGTAGCCTCCATTGAGAATGCAACAGTGCACTTTGGTTTCTAGCTGATCGCAGGAAAGTTAGTCTGAAAAAACAGACCTACACGGGTGATCGGATTTGTGGTTGACCTTGCATGGAAGTGCATGGAGGGACTACAAATGAACTGGGAAAAATACCTTATAAATCAACTAGAGCCTGATTGTAGACAATCGCAGGAGCAAGGGTATGAGTTCCACTTTAATTGGTTGCTCATACTCATCGTGTTCATCGCTTGGGAACTTCCTGAGGGAGCCACTTTTCCAGAGATCGAACCCTTTGAACCACTAGCCACAAAGTTCTGTACGCTATGGTACTTCAGCGACATGAACAAATAATGGCAGTCCAATGCCATCTTCCATGCTTACTACACTCATTTGAAGAATGCCATTCAGTCTACACCGCACATCACACCCAACACACTTCATAGGTTTAAACCTTTGATGAAATTCAACACAGATCATCACTTCACCTACATCATAGCGCGCGTAGATGAGAACAAACAACAACTCCAGTCATATTACAAGCTGAAAGAAGAAGAATTGGAGGAGATTACCAAGGAATGGTCGATAGACCTCCTTGTTGCAGCAGACCCCACAAAGATGTCCGACGTAGATAGCCCTGAAGCTATGCCATATACACCAGGACTGCGCAAGACTAAGAAGGATGTGGAAGTTCAAGATATCCACAGCACATCCACGAAGACTGCTTCACTCTCACCTGTGAAGGGAGGTGATGACGAAGAACTAGGGGGCACAAAAGTTCAACAGAACAAAGGCGAGGTTACTCCACCTAGAGACGAGGAGATCCCTCCAAGAAAAGGAAGATTACCCCACCAAATCCCTCATCCTGAAAGAAAGATAAGGCCACCGAGACTACGCTTAAAAATACCCTTACCCTAGATGATTTCAACTTCTTAATTGCCGCACTAAATGATGTTTCACTAGAGATTGCAAAAAAACAAGAAGAAAAGCAGGGGGAGCTATTCCGCCGGATCACGAGCGAACTCAAAGAAGTGAAGCAGGCACTCTAGTCTAGCCAAGCAGTTTCTATGGCGCCCTTAACAATGGAAATACCAGGAATAGGCGATGAGCCCAATCAACTACACCAGATCGCCGATAAAGTTGAAGCTCGCTTTCAATGAGCTCAAGAAGACATAACACAAGCCACCCAGGATTTGGTGCAAGAACAGAGCACACATGGAGAACAACAGAGGAAGGCAGAATAGAAGTATATTGCCTTACAATTGAAGTGGGAGGAGGAAAAAACATAGTTACAACAGCAAGGACCAGTTGCTAGCAGAGCAACTTGAAGTACAGAAAAGAGTTCACAAAGAACTGTGCTCTCTGACGATCATAGAAGTGAAGATGGAAGATTGTCTCCCATAGAAGGTGACCCAAATGGAAGAAGTAATCCAACAACTTCAACAATGCATCACGATCTGGAGCTTCGCATCATACCTGAGACACCCCAAGAGATAAGATATCTAAGAGAGGCCAGTGCTCGAAATGCAGTCGACCGATTAAAAACCTTGGCTTCAGAATGTAGGTAGCTAAGCATTAGAAGCACCCAGACTTATGAAACCTTTGCAGAGAATCCAAAATTACAGACATTGGAGGCACAACTCCAAGAATCAAAGAAACATGCAGGTGTGCTACAAGCGCAACTGAAGTCCATGACCCCAGTCAAAATAATGAAGATGTTCGTAGAACAATGAACATACCAACAACAAGTACACACATTGCAAAGTAAAGTAATGGAAGTCTCTCAATGACTACAACCACTCCAAGAGAAGGCATGCCAATGGTTCACCGAACTTGAAAGCCAAGGAGATGAACTCGAACAGGGTGTCATCACTGCAGAACAACGCCTGGACAAGAGAGTGTTGTATTACTGAACAAGAGAGTGTCGCATTATAGCAGGTCAAAGCAGGTTGAGCCAAGCTTGAGGCATTCAAAGTGGAATTGGTCAGACCCGAGTGACTTGAGATGAGTCATAGGTGAGTGTTGGGGGCCTGTTGGCCCTTGACCAAGTTTTGAAGAATACTTGGTCATATTTGACCACTTTTGGGACTGCGACAACTTGCCAAGGAAGGAGCACACTGTGAAGCAAAAATTAAGGAAGCAAGACCTATTTTTGGGTCCATTTTACAGTTTTGGGTCGATGTAATGGGAAAGGGATGTCGGCCTGTGGGTTTACCCATGCTTAGGACCATTTTGTAATTTATAAATAGGCAATGTGAATAGAGGAGAATGATAGTAATGTAGTACATCTATGTGATGTATAACTGAAAGATTAGTGATAGTAATTGGATATGTGTGATCAAATGTATATTAGAGTGCTCTGTGCATGAGATCGGAAAGCTAAGTGCAAGTTGTTGTAGTCTTGTGCTGAAGAGCAAGGAAGAAGGATCTAGCGAGCTGCACAGATCTTTTGTCCTGTGCGAAGTAAGAGTCATTGAAGCTCTGTGTTGTAACTGCTTGACCAAGATAATATAAAGAAGACTTTGTGGACATAGCCCCAGGGTGGGGGTGAACCACAGTAACTGTGTGTATAGTGCTTTGTTCTTCGATATAATGTGTTTATCTCTTTCTTGGCTAAGTGCTTGATCTGATTAAGTAGATCTATTTATGCTCTGTGTTGATGATATATGAATGAATGCTAGATCTGATATATAAGATGCTTAGTGCTTGATATGTTGAATATAACCTATATTCATGTGGTTAAGTAATGAATCATCTTTAGTATAAGTGTTCACTGCGATGCTCTATGCTATTTGCGAAGTACCAGACGGGTTAAATATTGATGAAGGATCTATGCTAAGTGCCCTGTAAAAGATATAATCACGGATCAATGTCCTAGCTAAGGCTGCACACATCTGAGTCCTGAAACCACCCCTTCCTCTACCTTGGGTGAGACTTCATCTGATTCATAGGTGTTTCCAAAAGGGCCGGTAGTTAGGGTTTTGTCGGTGCACTCTTGAGCGTTGAACCCTGGGTCTACCCCTGTGCCAACAGGTTGCATATTGCATATGGGCTAAAGAGGTAGATCTTCTTTCTCTCAATAGGAGGAATAAATCAAGGTCAAAAGAACTGGCATAAGTAATCTTGGAAGAGGTTTATGTAGGATTGATTTCAGTGGGAATCTTGTTGTACATTTTATTGAATCTCTTGGAGAAGTCAGAAACAGATTCCCCTTCTTTCCTCTTTAGTGATCCAAATTTTGCAATATAATAAAGGAAATCCTTTTTATCCCTCCAATTCCTCAAGAAGGCATCATCCAAGCCTTTAATCCTAGAAATAGATCCAGGAGTCAAACCCCTAAACCATTTTCTAGCCTCACCATCAAGGCTCTGCACAAATACTCTCATCCATACATCTTCATTTTTAATGTTAAGATTTTCTGCATAACTATAAAAGGTTGCAAGGTGTTCTTCTGCAGTTGTGTCTTCCTCCCCATTAAAATTGGGCATGTACTTAAGGTAGTCTCCAACTAGGAGAGCATTCATAGGTTGAAGTAAGATAAGAGGGGTATACCTAGCAGCCACTATGGCATCCATCCTATTTCTAGGAGCATTATCACCTGCCATTGGGTTATGAACTGTAGGAGAACAAGGGGGATATGGATCTTTGATAACTGCAACTACAAATTGGGTTTGAGGGAAAAGAGGGGACTTGGATGAGGATGGAGAGGTTTATGGATTCAGAGGAAGAGTTTGAGCCTTTGGGGGAAATGAAATAAGGTCCAAGGGAGAAGAGGTTTCCTTTTTTCCAGTCTCAATAACTTTGATAGGAGGAGGAGTAGGAAAACCTAAAGTAGGGAAATCTTCAAGACACTCAAGTCTGAACCACTTTAAAATGTCAGGGGAAACAAGGGTTTCAAAACTTTCTTATTTGAATTGAGGGATAAAAGATGAATATTCAACAAGGAAATTTTCAAAATCTGAACTTCTAGAAACTTCAGTAGAAGGTAAAATAGGAGGGTTAGATATGGCTACTAGAGTTTTAAAAGTAGAATCATATGAATGACCAGAAGTACCTGGTATAGAGGCTAAAAAGACTTCTTAAGAATCCTTTCCTTTTTTGAGAATATTCTTTGGGTCAACTTCAAGTGTTTCCAGAGGTAGATGTGGAGTAGAAATCATGTTTCTACCTTTGGGAGCCACAACTGAAACAGTGGAGTCGCCAAGTGCAAGCTACAATCTTCAATGTACTTATTTTTAATGCACCTTCAGAATTAGTATAGCTTTGCCATTCAATCCCAAGGAAATATCTTCAATTCGTTCCCTGGTAACAACGCCAAGAATGTTAGCACTGTGATTCACCCTTAGACTGCAAGAGGATAAGCCCAGTACCCATCAAAGGTTTGTAGATGTAAATGAAAAATTAAAGGTCAAATGGACAAAAACTCAGAATAATAATGTTTTAACTCGTAAATCTGGGCTAGCATGCATAAGAAAATGAGGTCTTGATTAGTTTCAGTCATTGAATGGGAGTAAAAGTGAATAGGAGGAAGACTTAGTGAGGGTGGTCTAAAGGTCTACTATTGACATCAGGTGTTCAAGAAGCCCAAGGAGGAAAAAGTCAAACACAAGAACTTCTTGAATTTAAAGTTAAAGAACAATGAAGAACATAATAGAAGTATTATAATCAAACATTCATCATAACACAACCATAAAAATCTCATATGGATCATCCAATCATGGGTACTTCAACATAAGAGGAAGCAAGATGATATAAAGAGAAATTGAATTCTATTAATAAAAAATTCTCAAGTCCAATACATAACCAGAGACCAGTCTACTTAGTCAAAAATATTACAACCAGGGAGCCCAACTCAACCATTCAAACCTGTCATAACATTATTCTACAATATTTATAAAAACAAATGGTAGACAACAACTCCACATGTGAGTTGGCCTTTCTTTCCTAGGATTCTCCATGAAAATTTGTCAATGTAACATCTGTACAGAGTGGATTTAACAGACTACTAGAACCAAGGAGCTCGTTGGTAACAACTTTAACAAAAATACTATCATGAGGTGCTATCACTTGGGCGCATATCCTCTTCTTATTCTTCCTTCATGTAGATTTATTTTCCATCCGTGCCTTTGATTAACTGTGCTAGGAAACATCTGCGGTCGAAAATGGATAGTGGCATTGGTCTTTTGGCAGGTTTAACTCATGGCATGATTTTTTTGGAACAATGGTCTTCTAGATGGTCATGGAGGAAATTCATGACTGGTTATGAACTGGAGGAAGTGGAATCAATGTCCAATGGGGAGATAGGATGAGTGAATGCAAAGAGGATATGGTTTGTGGAGACAAATGGCACGCGATGAGAGGAGGAGTAGATACATGGTAGGGTGAGTGGAGGACATGTGTAAGCGGGAGCATGAGTGAAATTGGAGCGAGGGGTGAGCAAGACTTGTCATTTTATAAGCACATGAATGCGGGGTCGTTGAAGGCAGTTTGGACCCACACCACTTTTGAGCCCGCAATTCACCACCTTCTGCCACATAGCTCTTTTACTATACCACAGTTTCAATTGCGGGACTACTTAAGGATTTTAATGCTCGAGCAAGGTGTGTCCCTGCAACGACGCATGGCCATTGATCTAGCTGTGTTCCATGATCTAGGTAGCCATGCCAATTTAGCACCCCCGCTAAAATTTATCTGCCTGCCAACTTTAGGATCATTATAACCACACTTGGAGATGGTGCTAATTTTGGCGTTGAACAAGAACACTTCCCAGAGGATGATCTAACGTGGTGGCCTGACGTCACTATGTTGACGTGTCATGAAAAGAGAGGTGACACATGTCAGCACCAGATGGATTCCAAGTGTCATGACTAATGAGAGAACCACATGTTTGATCTGATGACTGCTACATACTTTGGTACTTCATAGCTTGGCGACAATATGCATGTAGAGCTGGAGCTCCGAAGTGAGTGACGATCGTCGATCTGAGGAGGAAACATGGCAAGGATCTGTGGACTCCAGGAGAAACTAATTCGGAGGAAAACAAGAGTAGGGAAGTTGAAACTCCCGAAGCCCAAACTCCCGAATTAAATATTGAATAACCATTCCAGAGGATGTATGACACATGATCTGAAACTCCAGGGGAAAGTACTCCAGAGGAAATCGAGAGGGGAAGTCCCGAAACTCTCGAAGCCTGAAGTCCCGAAGTAAATATTGACCGTTTGTTCCAAAGGACGCGTGGCACATGATCTTTAATTCCGGGGCTTCTGTCTGGCACTATACCTCACGCAAATTTGACCTTCCAAATGAATGCATGTCATCGATTTGATTTTCCCAATTGGATGTTCATCGTTGAAAGATGAAATTGTCTGTTGCTTGTATTTTAAGCCCGAAATGGACCTCTTTCAAATATCTTCCTTTTTCTGCTGAAGTTAACTGTGCATACAAAGGACATGGAGAATCTATTACATGCTCAATTAGTACAAAAACATAATGAAAAGTATTTTAAACTCAATCAAACCTGCAATGATATTTCAAGAATACAGAAACAACTTTGTGCATAGGAACAGTCAAGAAAGGAATGATAAAAATACAGCCATTTAGCATTGAGAAATTTTCTTGACTGACCTTAAGAGGAAAGTCTTCAAAGGCAGACTGTGTTGGAGAGGTAGAAAGGATAGAAGTACAGACTTCGGTCTTGACAACAGGAAATCATAAAAACTTAAATAAAACCCATGACTGGAAGATAAATTCTAAAAAGATTTTTCTTTTACCCATGCAATTCTATGTGTTAACACAACGATTGGATTGTTCTCTTGCTCCTTGGACAAAACCAACTAATCCACCTAACCCTCATCCAAATAAATTGGAAATATCTTTGAACCCAGAGGGCTTGAGGAACCCTCATATTCCTTTTGATGCTCGGTCTTTTGCGAGGTAGGAAAAATCCTTGAACTGGATACCATACTGAGAATGGAAGAACAAATCAAATTTCCTTTCCCGGATGAAGATAACATGCAGAAGGTATGACTTTTCTATCCTAATCCTATGCATTGCTGACCTCACCATGGCCTTCACAATCCAATAAATCTTGGTTATTTTAAAATGCTTTGTCTCCTTTGTTCTGGATTAGAAAGGGTCCTCCACCAAGTCCTCTACTTCCTCTATCAATTTTCTATCAGACATGTTCAACCTCTGAGTCTGAACCCTCTCTTCGACCTCCTCAACTACCTTATTTTATTCCACAGAGCATAGCTTAATGAACCCATTCCCCATTTCCCACTCCAACTCTCTGGTTGCCCACATATTGGACACTAGAACCTAGGAAGTGGAAGCTTCCTTGTCATGCTTCCCCTAGTGTTGAAATGTTCCCTTCCTACCCCCACACCTTACCATCTTCTAGATATGCCTCACAGAGAAACAACTCCACCTTGACACTTTATTCCCACTGAAACTACCCATGAACCAGACTAAATTCCTCATAAAATGATTCAGGTGGATATTTGTGGCCACCCACCTATTCCAACTAACTCCTCTTAACAATTTTAAAGTTCAACATGTTCTTCTATAATTCTTTGTAATTGTGAGTTCTACACTTTTGGGGTTGTCTGAATCCCTACACAGCTTCTAGGTGGATATTGGTGGCTTCCCGCCTAATACAACTCGCTTATTTTGGAAGTTTTCATGTTAGTTCGTCTTTCTATACTTCTAGGGTTGTTTTGGTGCCCTAAACATTGTTTTTTTGGCTTGTGTTGGCACAGGGGCAGACCCAGGGTTCAACGCTACAACAACGCACCAAAAAAACCCTAACTATCGAACCTTTCGGCAACACCTACGAAGTAGATGAAGTCTCACTCGAGGTAGAGGCAGGGGTGGTTGCAGGAATCCAGTGTCTACAACCGTAGTTGGGACACAGATATGTGATTGTAACACCTTAAAAGAGCACTTAGCAATTACAATTCATTAGTATTAAACCAATATCTACTTCGCAGACGAAACCCTAATTAGAGAGCATTGCAGTATTCAACCATATCTAGTATGTTCAAGCACTAAGCACATCCACATAGGTCATATCTAGCATTCATCCATATTATTAATCACTAAGGTATCATATCAGATTCATCTACCATCTAACATTGCACTAAGCATTGAATCACATAAACAAAAGAACAACCAAAAGCATAAAGCATTCACAACACAGGATATATGTGGTTCACCCCCACCCTGGGGATACGTCCACGAACTCTTCATCTTCTTTATTAGCTTCTTCAATAGGGATGATTGTAAGGATGGAAATTTATTTTAAAATGTAGAAACCTTGGCGAATACTACTAATCCTTCATATGTCAATTATAAATGTTTGGCGATATTTTTTAAAAAATGTTCAAATTTATAAGTTTTTTATATATTTTTCATAAAATTTTGGCGATTTTTAAGGTAAAATAATTTTATCCTATAGAATTTGGGCGAATCATTTTTAAAATAGCGAATCTCGTTTTTGGAAAAACCATGGAAAATTAGCCCATGAGTGAAATTTAGCCCATAAAATCATCCATGTTCTTCAATTAGTTACATGAATAGAGCCACAAAAACCCTACACTGTAGAGGAAAGGAGATCTACACACCTCGATAGATCCTCCTTCCCCAAGCTAGGTTACATTACTAAGCCTCTTGCATTGAGCTTTGCAAGCCTCATACAGTATGCACAAAAGAAATCTCCACTTAGCACTTATCACTTTCAATCACATAGATCGAACTACTTCCTACATCGCTCAACCTTCTATTTATACTTTACAAAATAGGCCTAAGCATGGGTAAACCCATGGGCCGAAATTCCCATACCCATTACATAATCCCAAATCCCCAAAATCCCTAAAAGGGGGCTGAGATCCTATGATATCTGCTTCGTCTTGCGCTCCACCTTCGACAACCTGTCGAAGTCCCAAAAATAGGTCAAGCCTGACCAAGGATTCTCAAAACTTGGTCAAGGACCAATAGGCCCCCAACACTCACTTTTGATTCATCCCAAATCACTCTGATATGGGTAGCTTTGTTTCAAAAGCCTCGAGCTTCACTCAATATGCTTTGACTTGTTTCTATGCCACGACCTCATGCTCAACAAACTATTGGATAACATATTCATTGACAGGTCCCTCTAGGCATTGTTCAACTGCAGTGACGACTTGCTCTAGTTTTGTTCCTCAACCTTCGATCTTTGTGAACAGTTGGTAAGCCTCATCCTCTACAAGTTGGAGCCTTTGAGTCACTTCCATGACTTTTCTTTGAATGGTGTGGACCTGCTGTTGGGCAGTGCACTACTCTTGGAATGGCTTCATCCTTTCAACAGCTGACAGGAGCTTCAACTACACCTGTATTGTTTATGCTTGATACTTCACCTTTTGGAGCTGTGACTCTAGTGTCTTCAGTTCTAGATTCTCAGTGAGTCTCCCATACGTTTGGGCACTGCAATCACTTAGTTTTTTACATTCCAAGGAGAGACCCTTGATTCTTTCAACTGTGCTTTGAGCAGTTGCTTCTCTTTGATCCCTTACATCTTGCGGAGTGTCGAGCACTATGTGGAGCTCTAAGTCTACTATTCGTTGTTGCAGTTGTTGGATAGCTTCTACAAGATGCTCTACTTGATGCGTGACTTGGTCTTCTATCTGTGGTTCTAATCCTATCACAGAGTGAAGTGATTTGTTGAATGCTTCTTTCACTTCAAGTTGCTCTACTAGAAATTGTTCTTATTCCTGTTGAATATGTCTTTTCTCCTCTTGCAATTTTTCCCAGAGAGAAACCTTCTCCTTCTCTGCAAGTCAGCATTGTTCTATGAGTACTCCTTGCACTTGCTTCAAGGCCTAGGTGGCTTGTTCTGTTTCTTCTTGTGCTCAACAAAGGTGAGCTTCTGTTGCATCTTCTATTTGGTGGAGTTGGGATGGCTCATATCCAAAATCTAGTTCTCCCGATGGCAGGGGTGCAATGGACACTACACGACTGGACTGAAGGGCCTGCTATACCCCTCAGAGTTTGAACTCAATTTTGTCGTACATTTCCACCTACTTGGCTTGTTGTTTCTCTAAGATTTCCCATGAGGCATCGTTCACAGCTGTGATGATGAAGTCAAAATCATCGGTAGTGAGTACAGTCTACATATTGGTCATGATGGCTCTTGATTTATTTTGGGAATGAGGTTTCAGGGGAGAAACCTTCCTCTTCTTCAGGGGATCGATCTCATCTCTAGGCATTATTACTTTGCGTTGTTTCTGTTCATCTTCTTTTCCATTTATCTCTTCTACTTTGTCATCACCCCCTCAGTTAGGTGATACTGAAGAAGTCTTTCTTGAGGTGTTTCTTAATTCTTGGACCTCTTCGGTCTTCCTCCTTTTACTGGGTCTAGGTGTATCATGTTCTTTGTGTGTGGTCTCTGGCCTGTGAGGGTCAGACATCTCTACAAGGTTTGTGGGAATAAGGAGGTCTACCGACCATTCCTTAGTGATATCCTCAAGGTCCTCTTCCATGAGCTTGTAGTACAACTGAAGCTCATCCTTATGCTCATCTTCTCACGCAGTAATGTAGATGAAGTGATGATCTGCACAAAACTTCATCAGGGGTCAGAACCTTTATAGAGTGTTCGGAGTCATGTGAGGTTCAACTTCAATGGCTCTCTTTAGTTGAAGATAATATGTGTGAAAAACAATGTTCGACTGCCACTATTTTCTCATATCGCTCAAGTACTAGAGTGTGGTAAACTTCACAGCAAGTGGCTCGAATGGTTCAATATCCGGGAAGGTTGCACCTTTTGGCATCTCCCAAGCAACAAACTTGATGAGGATCAAGAGCTAGATAAAGTGGAACTCATATCCCTGATCTTGTGCTTCGTGGTAGTCCAATTCAAGCTGATTAACTAGGTACTTTACCTAGTTCATCTGTAGACCTTCCACGCACTTCCCTGCAAGGACAACGACAAAGCCTATGACCTGCATGGGTCGGTTCTTCCTTACTAGATTTCCTGCAATTAATTCACATGTTGGGCGCACTGTGCCATTTTGGATGGAAGATACCTTGTATCCTCGTGTCCCCTTCTCAAAATCGCCGTATGTATCATTGATCTTGTGTGCTAGTGCGTGATCTGTGAATTTTCCTGGATAGAATTCCTGTGGATCAGGTCCTTGCATACTCAATCCTATGATCCTATGGATTAGCGTCGGATCGACTGTGATATGGCGGTCTATCCATAAGTAGCCACCATGGTAACATGGAAGTAGTAGCTTGACATAGGCGTTAACCTTTTGGTAACCATTTGTTGGCAAAGGGGTAGACCCAGTGTTCAACGCTACAACAATGCACCAACAAAACCCTAACTACCGACCCTTTTGGAAACACCAGTGAAGTAGATGAAGTCTCACTTGTGGTAGAGGTAGGGGTGGTTGCAGGACTCCAATGTATACAACCGTAGCTCGGACACATATCTGTGATTGTAACACCTTAACAAAGCACTTAGCAATTAAATTTCATCAGTATTAAACCAATATCTACTTTGTAGATGAAACCCTAATTACATAGCATTGTAGTATTCAACCAAATCTAGTATGTTCAAGAACTAAGAACATCCACATAGGTCAGATCTAGCATTCATCCATATTATTAATCACTAAGTGTTGGCATAGGGGCAGACCTAGGGTTCAACGCTACAACAACGCACCAACAAAACCCTAACTACCGGCCCTTTCGTCAACACCTGTGAAGCAAATGAAGTCTCACCCGAGGTAGAGGAAGGGGTGGTTGCAGGACTCAGGTGTATACAACCTTAGTTGGGACACAAATCTGTGATTGTAACACTTAACAGAGAACTTACAATTGACAATTCATCAATATTTAACCACTATCTACTCTGTAGATGGAACAAATAATCACATCATTCATTCATATTCGATGTATCTAAGAACTTATCATAGAGAAGTAGGTTAGTTCTAACAGATTCAGGAACTATAACATTCATATAAGTCAGATCTAACATCAATATACATCATTAGCGCAAAGCATAAACAAATATATCTATCTATATCAAATAACTTAGCAAGTAGAGACATAAACACATCAACACATTGCACAAACCATAGCAACACAACATATACGTGGTTCACCCCCACCCCCGGGATACATCCACCAAATATTATTCTTTATTATATCTTCAATAGGCTACATGCACAGAGCCTCAAAACCCTACTTCGCATAGGACATGAGATTTGTGCAGCTTGCTAGATCCTCCTTCCCCGAGTGAATCTAAGCACGCATCCTTCCACAGCCTCTTACAATGACTTTCACTTAGCTTTGCAAGTCTCACACAGTATGCACAAAGCACTTACAATCCTTCAATCACATAGATATAGCACTTATCCATTCCTAACTTCCCTTTTCTTACATTGCCTAGACATCTATTTATACTTTACAAAATAGGCCTAAACATGGGTAAACCCATGGGCCGACATCCCATACCCGTTACATAATCCAAAATCCCAAAAAGGACCCAAAAAGGGGTCAATATACCCTGATCTCTGCTTCATCTTGTGCTTCTCCTTTGACAGGTTGTCGAAGTCCCAAAATAGGTCAAACTTGACAAAGGATCTCCCAAAACTTGGTTAAGGGCCAACATGCCCCCAACACTCACCCGTGAATCATCTCAAGTCACTTTGATCTGTGTAGTTTTGCTTGAAAATACTAGAGCTTGGCTCAAGCTACTTTGACTTGTTGTTGTTTCATGGTCTCTCATGTAGTGAACTCTTGGATGAATACCTCATTCACAGGTCCCTCTAGGCACTGCTCAGTTGCTTTGAAAAAATTCTCCAGTTCTGATCCTCGACCTTCGACCTCTATGAAAAATTGGTAGGCCTTATATTGTACAGGTTTGAGCCTCTGAGTTAATTCCATAACTCTGCTCTAGATAGTGTGGATTTGATGCTGGGTAGTTCGCTGCTCTTGGGAGTGCTTCATTCTTTCCACAATTGACAGGGGCTTCAGTTGCGCTTGTATCATTTTGTTTTGATACTTCACCTCTTGGAGTTGTGACTCCAGTGCCTTCAGTTATGGATTCTCAGTGAGTTTCTCATAGGTCTGGGCACTATGATCAGTAAGTTTCTTACATTCCATAACAAGGGATTTTATTCTCTCAACTACGCTTCGAGCAGTTGCTTCTCTTTGATCTCTTACATCCTGTGGATTCTCGGGCACTGCGCGGAGCTCTAAGTATGCTATGCGTTGTTGTAGATGTTGGATAAATTCTATGAGATTATCTACTTACTGCGTGATTGGATCCTCTGCCTTTATTTCTAAGACTGTCATAGAGTGAAGTGTTGTGCTAACCGCTTCTTTCACTTTGAGTTTCTCCACGAGCAACTGTTCTTTTCCTTGTTGTATCTGTGCTTTCTCTTCATCGAACTTTGGTTGGAGAGAAATATTTTCCTATTCTGCAGCTTGAAGCTGCTCTACAAGTACTCCTTGTACTTGCACCAAATCCTGGGTGGCTTGTTCTATTTCCTCTTATGCTCGTCGAAGGCGAGCTTCGACTATCTCAGCTAGTCAATGGAGTTGGGTTGGCTCATCTCCCAACTCTAGTTCTCTCGATGGCAGAGCTGCAGTGGAGACTGGGCAGCTAGACTAAAGGCCTATTGTACCCCTCAGAGTTTGAATTCAATCCTATCATACATTTCTTCCTTCTTCGCTCCTTGTTTCTCTGCTATCTCTAGTGAAGCATCGCTCAGGGCTGCTATGATGAAGTCAAAGTCATTGGAGGTGAGGACAGTCTACATATTGGTCATGGTGTCTTTCGATTTCTTCTAGGAAGAAGGTTTCAGGGGGGAAACCTTCCTCTTCTTCAAGGGGTCAACCTCATCTCTGGGCGGTGTGACTTCGCTTAGTCTCATTTCAGCTTCTACTTCGTCACCACCCCCTCAGTCATGTGACATGGAAGCATTCTTCCCTAAGGTGTTGCTTAAGTTTTGGACCTCCTCAGTCTTCTTCTACGTGTTGGTTCCGGGTGTATTATGTTCTTTATGAGTGTTTTCTGGGTTGTCAATATGAGATATCTCTATGGGGTTAGTAGGGATACGGAAGTCAACAGACCATTACTTGGTGATCTCCTCAAGGTCTTCTTTTGTGAGTTTGTAATATGACTGGAGCTACTCTTTATGTTCATTTTCTCACACTGTAATGTAGATAAAGTGTCGATCTGCGCTGAACTTCATCAGTGGTCAGAACCTCAGTAAGGTGTTCGGGGTCATGCGAGGCTCAACTTAAATGGCTTTCTTTAGCTAGAGGTAGTATGTATGGAACACAACATTTGATTTCCATTGTTTGTTCATATCAGTTGAATACCACAGGGTAGAGAACTTTGCAGAAATCAGTTCGAATGACTCTATGTCGAGGAAAGTTGCTCCTTCCGGCATCTTCCATGCAACAAATGCAATGAGGACCAGGAGCCAGCTGAAATGAAATTCATAACCCTGATCATGTGCTTCTCGACAATCTAGTTCCAACTGGTTAACTAGGTACTTTGCCCAGTTCATCTGTAGGCCTTCGACGCACTTCCCTGCGAAGTCAATGACAAAGAGGTGACCTGCGTAGGTCGATTCTTCCTTACTAATTTTCTAGCTATCAATTGACATGCTAGGCACAATGTGCCACTCTAGATGAAAGATACCTTGTAGCCTATTGTTCCCTTATCAACGTCGCCATATGTATCCTTGATCTTCTGTGCTAGTGCGTGATCTGTGGCTTTTCCTGGATAAAAGTCTTGTTGGTTGGGTCCTTGCATACTCAGTCTCGTGATCCTATGGATCAGCATTGGGTCAGCTGTAATATGGTAGTCTATCCATAAGTAGCCGCCATGGTAACACGACAGTAGAATCTTGACACATGCATCAACTTCCTAGTGTCTTCCGAAGTGTGGGGTCTTCATGACATTCAGCAGGGTGGACTGCGCAAGGTTCATCGTCCACAATTGAGGGATGATATTTGAGTTCTTCCCTTTTTTTCTAGTTAGGTACTTGTATGGGGCGAGAATACCATAGATCTTGCGATCTCCAAGGTTGAATTCATTGAAATTCAATGCTGTGATCTTATCATGCTCTACTCAAACTGTGCATATCCCCTTCAGGAGGTATGCAGTGACTATGGTGTACTCGAAATCTCGTGGCACACTATCACTATTCATTGTTCTAGCCAGAGGCAGGATGTAATCAGGAAATATGGATGGAATCAACTTCAGGTTGGCAAGGTCATCTCTGTGCTTGGTTCTTTTCTCTACTGTTGGTCGGGATGGCCCCAATCCGCAAGAAGTCAATGGAGAGGATTGCACCGTTCTCGTCGATGAAGCTTGTATACCTACATACATCGACATGACTCTTTCAGTCATGATTTCGACCAAAACTTCTTTGACAAATTTCTCTGCAGTGCTGAACTCGTTTGACATACACGCTCGGGGTTGAAAATCTCGGGTTTGAGGAGTAACTTATACACTATAATGGGATAGAGGGAAATAGCGTATTGACCATTGTGTAAAATCAACAAGTCTTCCGGTTCAGATTCACGGTTAGAAAAAGTGTTCACATTGCATGGTGCAGCGGGATAAATAGACAACTTGGCAATAGATTTCTTGCAAAAGTTGAGAAGCCTTCATTAACTATGTTCTTGTCCATTATGATGTGGTTCAACGGTCTGGTGGTGAACCATAAATTCCTTTCTACGCGTTCGAAGGGTCGGTCGAACAGTTATATTATTCCTAATGGCTATGGCTATATTTCTTCACCATGGTGAAGTGCCATGTGACGATGTTTTGTTATCCCGACAAGGGTCCAATTTTGCAAATTTTCCTTCTGCAAAGTTCCCTCTGGAACCTTCTGTAACCTGTTAATCTTACCTCTCTTCTTACTTAGTTTTCTAGTGATCCAGATTATTTTTCAGCACGAAATGAGAGCAGAGATATACTAATGAAATGCACAGAGATATCGTGTATATCCAATAATATAACAAAAATATATCAGAGATGTAACCATAAACACAGAGATACAATAATACACGATTTCTATTAATAAAAGAAATGTACAGAGACTGTAAAAATACAGAGAGAAAGACTCGCTAGAATGGTGGCAACTTATCTCTGAGAAGAGATGTGACGACTACTCGCATTCACAAGAAGATCATTACGATGAGGCTTTGAAGGCATTTTTACAATAAATAGGAATGAAAAAATTCCTAGACATCCAAAAACCTAACCCTCGGATATGAAGCGCCAAAAGTCATGTGGGCCCCGTTTGGGTAAGTTAGTACATCAACCTTCCGGGGTTGTAACTTTTGCATACAATCTCCGTTTTAGGCGTATAATAGCTCGTTGGAAAGGTATCATCGAGGAGATTAATTTTGGGGGATAAATCATGACTTTGGATATCATTGAGAGCCTCAATATCGAAAAATCTTCATTTGGGCCCTCAAAATGGCCCTGGAAGTTAAAAACTACTAAAAATAGTAAATTGCCAAATTTGCCAGAAAATTGTTTTAAGCCAGTCGGAAAAGGTGGGTGGCCACCGATATCCACCTGGATCAATCCTCCCTCCTTAGGAAGCAATGGTATCCATTGCGTTGATTTCCCGGGGGAGAGGAAAAAGCGTTTGTTGAATCTGCATCTTGGTGAGTTGCTTGCCTTTCTGGAGACGTTGCGCTGCTCAGTTTGTGGAAGTCTGTCATGAACCTGTTGAGTCTGAGGTTGTTCAACAAGTCAGGCTACATGAGAGGATGGTGTGTAGAAGGAATCTTTTCTCTTTGCTGCAACCTTGTTGACCTGCTTCTGTTGGATAGAAGGTGCTTGGGGCGAAGCTGTAGTGGTTGCAGTGTCCTTCTGTTCCCATTTTGAACAGATTGTGAAGAAGATGAATTTTGTAGTATGAACCTTGCGACACTTTTTAGGTGGAACAGTAGTTAGAACTACCTTTGGTATTCTGTAGAGATGACCCCTTAGAGAAATAATGACACTACGGGGTCGAGACTCATAAACAGTGTGGCGCTTCCACATATATGGTTGGCCCAAGAGAACATCACAGACATCTAGTGGGGAAACATCACATAATACCTTATCCTTGAAGGGTTGTATGTCATATGAAAATCGACATAGTTGGTTGACACAAATATCTCGTCCTTGGTGAAGCCACCCAATGTTGTATGGCTACGGGTGTGGTGTTGTCGAAAATCCCAATTATTTGACGACCTCTGTTGAGATGAGGTTCTTCTGGCTTCCACTATCAACAATAAAATGTAGTGGGGTCCCCTTCACCCACATATGTTAATGTAAAAGGTTCTCCCCCTCTTCAGGATCTATTGGTTCTTTTAGTTGAATTGTTTTTGTTGTGACAATAGCAGTGGTGTCTGCGTCAATGATATTTCCTTTACCAGTATTTTCATAATCATATTTTGAATCAGGGTTCGTCTCCTTGTCTTTGATATCGGCCACCAATGACTATTTTGAGTGACATTCATTGGTGTTGTGCCAGGGGATTTTGTGGAAATAGCACCATTTTCTAGTGTCCTTCTTTGTCTTCCCGTGACCTTTCTTTTCATGTGGCTTGGAATGGTTTTCAAGAGACTCTTTGTTAGGGATGTCTTTGTCATACTTTGGTTGTTGCAGATTTGCAGAACCAAAATCCCATTTTTTTTGGTGCTTAAATTTCTGCTCAATTTTAACAACATATCGATAGGTAGCACCGAGTGATGAGATGTCCAGAAAATCCATTTCAGTTTGGATGTATCTGTGTAGAGCCCCATAGTATTTCAGAACTAAATGTCGTTCGGAGTCTTTGATACCCATCTTGGTGCACAAGGTATGGAAGGTATTGGTGAACTCCGAAACTTATTGGCCCCTGTCTTGCTGCAATGTGGTCCATCTCATGTACTGGTCCTCATAGTTTCCAATAGGGTAATATTGTTCCTTTATCGCATCCACAAAACAATCCCAACTGGGATCAGCCCCATATATTTCAAACTCTTATGTGGAACTCTGCTCCCAATAAGATTCCCACCAATGTTTGACATGGGGGAGAGATTTAAGGAGTGTGAGGGTGGTATTTTCTTTGTCGGAAAATTTGTGAACAGAGAAATAACCTTTTAGAAGATTTAACCATTTGTCTAGGGCTTCTGCATCTATCTGTCCTTCAAATACAGGAATATCAAAATTAACTTGCACCTCGAAAGGCGAGGTGCCTCCAAAGTGGCCATTTGATGAAGATGCACCTGTTTCTATCGGCAGGCATTGAAGGATGTGGGAACAATTATCCATCATTTCGTCCCTTTGTCATGTGAGAGCTTGCTCAAGCAACAGACTGAGAGGATCGTCTACTCCGTCATTTTTTTTTCTTCCACCACTGAGGGTTTCTTGGGTGTGCTAGAGCGATTTTCCTCAAGAGAAACAAGATCGAGACCCAACTTGCTATACTCAGACCTCATTGGGGACATGCACTGAAAAAATGACCAAGAACAACTTGCTCTGAAACCACTGATCCGGATTATTTTCGACACAAAATGAGAGCGGAGATATACTAAAGAAATGCACAGAGATATCGCGTATATCCAATAATATAATAGAAATATATCAGAGATGCAACCATAAACACAGAGATATAGTAATACATGATTTCTATTAATAAAAGAAATGTACAGAGACTGTAAAAATACAGAGTGAAAGACTCACTAGAATGATGGCAGCTTATCTCAAAGAAGAGATGTGACGACTACTCGCAATTGCAAGAAGATGATTACAATGAGGCTCTGAAGGCATTTTTACAATACATAGGAGTGCCAAAATTACTAGACATCCAAAAACCTAACCCTAGGAGATGAAGCACCAAAAGTCATGTGGGCCCCGTTTGGGTAAGTTAGTACATCAGGTTCCAGGGGTCGTAACTTTTGCATATGATCTCCGTTTTAGGCATAGGATAGCTCGTTGGAAAGGTATAATTGATGAGATTAATTTTGGGGGCTCAATCATGCCTTCGACTATCATTGAGAACCTCAATCTTGAAAAACCTTCATTTGGGCCCTCAAAATGTCCCCGGAAGTTAAAAACTGTTAAAAATAGTAAATTGTCAAATTTGCCAGAAAACTGTTTTGAGCCAGTTAGAAAAGGTGGGTGGCCACTGATATCCACCTAGATCATATATCCTTCTTTCCAGTGAGATTCATCTTGGCATGCCTTTTTCCATTATGATTCTTATCTTCTTTTAGCATAGTAACTTCTTGTTGGTGAGATTCTTTTAGGGGTAATACTTCATCTGTATCTAAAATAGGTACTTCAGTCTTTTGTGGGTATTCTATTGTTCTTCCTACTTCTACATCCAAGTATATGGTTTTAAATAGATTTTCTTGGTTTTCCTGTTCTTCAATCAAGTGTGCGATCCTCCTAGTCATGAAATCTTTTAACTCTTGCTTCTTGTGCTCTAAGATTTCTTCTTCTTTTCTTTTGGCCTGGTCTCCTTCAATCCAAGGTTTTCCTAGTAAGATATCAAATGGAGCGTTGTTTTCAATAAATTTGACAACTTCAAATTCTTCCTCTGTCGAAGTTCCATTGGCATTCATATATGTCTAGGTAAGTCTTCCACATAGGGTTATCAACTTTCCTATGAATAATCCTATTCCTCCCAATGAAGGAATCATAGCAAGCTTTCCTAGAATTTCCCAAGTTCTTTCTGTCATGATATTCACCTGTGTTTCCTCATCCAGAACACAGTTAATGTCAAAGTCTCCTATTCTTACTTCAATGCACTCTTTTTCTTTGAATATCTTTGATAAGATGATATGTCGGTGGTCATTCAGGGTTTCTTTCATCTGTAGAAATACTTTTTCTGATTCTTTCCGGGGTTCTACCATAATCTCAGTTGCTTGATCTTTCTCGTGGTCTTCTTGTCTCATATTCATCCTTTCAACCTTAGCAAACATTCTAGGGAAATCCAAAACTTCATGGTCCATAGATTTGCAACAGAGGCAACTAGGTCTTCTACCAGGGCATTCTTTAGCCAGATGTCCCAATTTTCTGCAACTATAACAAAGGGTTAATCCTCTATTTCTCTTAAATGATCCCCAACCTTTCCTGTACTTCTCACTAGGATCATTGTAGCTAACCTGCAAAAAAATATTTCTAGGATCCTGCATCCATTTGTTACTCCAAACATTCTTTCTATGCATAGGTATAACATATCTTTCACTAGTCTTATCAGATCTACTCATACCAAATCTTCTTTCATCAATTAGTGCCCTAGTTTTCAAGCTATGACAAATATTATCAAACATACCTAGATCCATACTTTATAAACAAAAATTTCCACTTATCTTATCTTCAGCAGAGCACAAAGCTTCCAAATCTAAAACTTTTTACTATTTTTACCTCTATCATAGCACAAAGCTTACAAATCTTACATATTTTCTTCAGATCGACCTTCTTTTCTTAGTACAAATCTTCACATATCGAGTAGAATATTGCGCACTAGCATGACATATTATCTACACATAGATATTTCACAGTTTCAGGTTAGATCTTCGCACAAAGATTTTTTTCCCTCAATTCCCAGCAATCACAGTTTCAGGTCCTTGCAATGGAACCATTTGTTGGCACAGGGGCAGACCTAGGGTTCAATGCTACAACAACGCACCAAAAAAACCCTAACTACCGACCCTTTCGACAACATCTATGAAGCAGATGAAGTGTCACCCAAGGTAGAGGCAAGGGTTCTTGTAGGACTCGGGTGTCTACAACCTTTGCTGGGACACAATTTTTTTATTTTAATACTTAACAAAGCACTTAGCACCGACAGTTCATCAATATTTAACCACTATCTACTTTGTATATGGAACAGAGAATTGCATCATTCATTCAAATCTAATGTATCTAAGAACTTATCATAGAGAATTAGGTTAGATCTAATAGATTCAGGCACTAGAACATTCATATAAGTCATATCTAACATCCATATACATGATTAGCACAAAGAATAAACAGATATATCTATCTATATCAAAGAACTTAGTAAGTAGAGACATAAACACATCAACACATTGCACAAAGAAGAGAAACACAACATATACATGGTTCACCCCCACCCTGGGGCTATATCCACCAACTCTTCTTCTTTGTTATCTTCTTCAATAGGTTACATGCACAGAGCCTTAAAACCCTACTCCGCATAGGACAGGAGATCTGCGCAGCTCACTAGATCCTCCTTCCCCAAGTGGATCTAAGCACACAGCCTTCCATAGCCTCTTACAATGACTTGCACTTAGCTCTGCAAGTCTCACACAGTATGCATAGAGCACTTACAATTCTTCAATCACATAGATCTAGCACTTACCCATTCATAATTGCCCTTTTCTTACATTTCCTAGACATCTATTTATACTTTACAAAATATGCCTAAACATAGGTAAACCCATGGGACGACATCCCATACATGTTACATAATCCCAAATCCCAAAAAGGACCCAAAAAGGGGCCAAGATCCTGCGATCTCTGCTTCATCTTGCGCTCCTCCTTTGGCAGGTTGTCGAAGTCCCAAAATAGGTCAAACTTGACCAAGGATCTCCCAAAAATTGGTCAAGGGCCAACACTAAGCTATCATATCAGATTCATCTACCATCTAACATCGCACTAAGCATTGAATCACATAAAAAAAGAACAACCAAAAGCACAAATCATTCACAACACAGGATATATGTGGTTCACCCCCACCCTGTGGCTATGTCCATCAATTCTTTGTCTTCTTTATTAGCTTCTTCAATCGGTTACATGCACATAGCCACAAAAACCCTACTCCACAGAGGACAGGAGATCTGTGCACCTCTCTATATCCTCCTTCCCTAGGCTAGGTTACAACACTAAGCCTCTTCTCAATATCTTACACTCGCTTGCATTGAGCTCTGCAAGCTTCATACAGTATGCACAAAAGCAATCTCTAGTCAGCACTTAGCAATTTTGATCACATAGATCAAACTACTTCCTACATCGCTCAGCCTTCTATTTATACTTTACAAAATAGTCCTAAGCATGGGTAAACCCATGGGTCAACATTCCCATACCAATTACATAATCCCAAATCCCAAAAATCCCTAAAAGGGGGCTGAGATCCCGCGATCTCCACTTTGTCTTGCACTCCACCTTCGACATCCTGTCGAAGTCCCAAAAATAGGTCAAACCTGACCAAGGATCCTCAAAAATTGGTTAAGGGACAATAGCTTGCCATAGTCAAACTATATATGAAGTCATATTTTTATGGCATAATGTGTATTCCTATAAAATACCTTTCCAACGGGATATCACACACCTAAAACGAAGGTTATAAGCAAAATTTATGACCTCGAGAAGTTGAGGTACCAACTTACCCATCTAGCCCACATAACTTTTGGTGTTTCACCTCCTAGGGTTAGGTTTTTGGATGTATAGGGTCTTGGAATTCATGAGTAATGTTAAAAAGGCCTCTAGAGCCTCATGCTAATCATTCTTCTTAGACAGATGCACGTAGCAGCCACATCTCTTCTCAGAGATAACTGCCACCATTCGAGAAAGTTGTTTTCAGTTCTGCAGTTTTACAGTTTCAACCTATTTTATTTATTCAATATAAGTTATTGTTCAATGAATATCTGTTATTGTTATTTGTATCTCTGTGTTATTTTATTTAGCCTATTATTCATTTCGTTCCGCTCATAAATCCGGATCAGTGGTATCAGAGCGATCTTCTATTTATTTATCTTTTTTTGTGCATGTCCCCAACAAGATATGGGTACAAGAAGTTGGGACTTGACCTAGTCGAGCCTTTGCAAGATCGGTTGCATCGATCCTGAAAAAAACCCATGGCGGATGAGAAGAAATATTATGGACTAGGAGATCCTTTTAAAATGTTGCTCGAGGAATCCCTTGCACGAAAAAGGAACGGAATGATGGACAAATTTGCAAAGATCCTTAACTTCCCACAATAGACTCATCTTCATCAAGCAGCCACACAACCCCCTTCAAGGTACAACTAAATTTTGATATTCCATTATCTGAAGGACTAATAGATGCGGATGTTGTATATAAATGGTTGAATATGCTCGAAGGGTATTTTTCAGTGCACAAATTTTTTGATAGGGAAAAGATTACTTTTGCACTTTTTCGGTCCCCCATGTTAAGGATTGGTGGCATACTTACTCTAATCAAAGGGACATAGAGGAATATGCAATATTTTTGGTCGCCCCTACATGGGATTCCTTCAATGATTCCATTAAATAACAATACTACTCTATTGGAAGCTACGAGGACCAGTACACAAGATGGACTACATTGTGTTAGGAAAGGGACCAAATAGTACTAGATTTCAACAATATTTTCCATACCATATGCACTATATTGGGTAACAATGACTCTAAATGACATATGGTGCTCAAATAACATGGTTGTATGCATAGATACATTCAAGCAAAAATGGATTTTATGGACATCACGTCATTAGGTGTGGCTTGTAGATATGTTGTCAATATCGAGTATAAATTTAAGCAGAAGAGGTCAGAGTTTGCATCTTCAATCTCCTCATAACTGAAGCAAGGAAAAGGAAACCCCAACCCACAAAACAAGGGACAGAGAAAATATGGCCACTCTCAAGAAAATCATTCCAAGATGCAACACAAGAAGGGTAATGAGAATTCGAAGAAGGACATGGGAAAGTGATGTGAATACCATAAAATCCCTTGGCACAACACCGAAGAATGTTGCTCCAAGCAGTCACTGGTGACCAAGATGAAATATTCCAAGTCAGAGGAATATTTTGACTCCAAATCAAATCCAGAAGGAGGGAAGTGGATTATCGATGATGAACCCAATGCCATTATCCGTACCACCAAAGTCCAACCAAGAAAACTAGAAGAACAGAGGAAGGGGAACACCTCTTTCACTCACAGATGTGGGTAAAGGGGGCTCCACTTCATTTCATTGTTGATAGAGGCAGTCAAAAGAACCTAATCTCAGAAGAGGTTGTCAAGCGACTGGAACTATCGATGACACCGCACTTGCATCCCTGCAGCATTGGCTGGCTTCACCAAGGAAGATATCTCTGCATTAACCAACAATGTCATCTGCCCTATGACATCAAGAAATTCAAAGATGAGGTATTGTGTGATATTTCTCCCCTTGAATTTTGTGATTTTATTTTAGGACAACCATATTTGTGGAAGAGGCATGTTATGTATGAGTCTAGACCCTACAGTGTTATTATTACTTTGGGTAGACAATTGTATAGGATAATAGAGGTAGCGTCGCATACCGTTATTTATTTAATCTCTATTAAGCAATGCACTAAGGTCATTTCACAGACCAGGAAGTTCATCTTTTTTGTGATCCATGCTCACAATCAGTAGAAGTTCGCTGCCACATCACAAAGAGAAGATGTCGGTACCTTCTACTGACTGTGAGGAGAATATGTATTTTTGGAAGAGTACAGAGACATATTGTCCTCACCCACTAGGGTACCGATGCACTACCAAGTCAAGCATCCAATTGATCTAACCCCCGGTGCACCTTTGCCTAATGGGCTAGTCTATCATTTCTCGTTGATGGAAAATGACGAAATCAAGTGCCAGATAAAATATCTTCTTCAAAAGGGGCACATCATACCCAACTCCTCCCCTTGCGGAAGCCCGATTTTACTGTTGAAGAAGAAATACAGGACCTGGCGGCTCTGCATTGATTATAGAGAATTAAACAAAATCATAGTAAGGATTCAATAACCAATTCCTTGAATTGATGACCTTCTTGACCAAATCAAGGGGGAAAAGTTCTTCATCAAGATTGACCTAAAGTCTAGTTACCCCCAAGTTCCCATTGAACCAACTAATGTATGAAGACAACTTTCAATTCTAAAGAAGGTCTCTTCAAATGGTTGGTCATGCCCTTTGGATTAACAAATGTACCATCCACTTTCATGAGGTTGATGGATAATGTATTGAGACCCTTCACCAAATGGTGGTGGTGTATCTAGATGAAATCCTCATCTTCAAAAAAACTTGGGAGGATCACATGCAACATATTCAACAGGTTTTAAGTACCCTACAACAACACAAACTATATGCCAATTTGGAAAAATGCTCATTTGGAATGAACAGGGTCTAGTACTTGGGATACATTTTTGATGAGCATGGGGTACATGTGGATCGAACTAATATCCAAGTCATTCGTGATTGTCCATCCCCGACCACATTAACTGAGCTTCAGAGCTTCTTGGGACTTGCCAACTTCTACCGACGGTTCATATTTGGATTCTCCCATATTGCATGGGCCCTCAACCAAGTGACCAAGGGCGATGGTAGGGAAAATTTTGCATGGGGAAAGGCACCACAACAAGCAATTGATGATATGAAGCATCACTTGTTCTCAGCTCCAATACTCTCTTTACCCAATCTGCAGCAACCGTTCGAGGTGAGACTGATGCATCCAACTATGTTGTAGGCACAGTTATCACTCAACACGAACATCCAATAGCATACCATAGTTAGACACTCTCAGATATTGTTTGGAAGTACCCCACCTATGAAAAGGAAATGTATTTCATTGTGAAATCCTAATGCCAATGAAACATTATGATGCAGGAGCATAGGCTCATGAAAACAAAGTCACCCATGACTTCATCAAAGTTGAGAGAATTCAAAGAGACCTAGAGTCTCACATAAATGTAGCTAGGTTCTCTTAGAAGTTTAGCTCACAGAGTTCTAGGAGCTCGAAGAGGAGGAAGCTTGAATGTATATCAAGAAGGGAAAGCTCGGAATTCAATTCTTGGAGCATGCACAGAGATTCATTGCTCTGTTTTGTAAAAGATCTATTGGGGAAATAGAAGTCTGTAAAGAAGGTTTTATTACTC
>JZKD02S0005571.1:369714-392577 GCA_000966675.3 Picea glauca
TCAGATCTTTGCTTGTGCTTCTACATCTTGAATATATTGTGATCTCCATGTGTTGATGAATCTTGTATGCACTTAATAACTCAATAAATTAGTAGTAGTTAGTGATTCCAAGAGAATTTGGCTTGGGATCATTACAATGCTAGTTCACCCAAACAACATTGTCACCCATGAGAATTCTCTTCATATGAACTTCCTCTCTGGTGTCTACCTCTCTAGATATACTCTCCCACAAATGTGCCATCATAATCTCACTTCTCATTCCAACCAACATCTCTAAAACATGACTTTGTATGACCCTCTACTTCTCTTTTTACCATTCGACATGCTTGACCATGAATGTTGTGTACCCGCTCCAGACCTTTGGATTCAATGCCTAATTGTTTTCATCATGTAGCACGATCTGCACCACCCATGTTAAGCCCTTGAAAAATGTCCATGTTATGTATAAAACCCCTTATTAAGCCCTATATATTGAATTATTACAATTCTAGTGTTATATTTGTATGTCAGCTAGAACCCTTCATTGCACCTTTTCATTATAATTGTACTCTTTGTCTCCTATATGTATATGTATATGCATATGTGTGTGTGTGTCTATGTGTGTGTGTGTGACCAAATGTTATGATCCAATGCCTTAAAATTTATAAAAAGTCAATGAATATAGTCCACTTCGAGGGAAAACCTTTTTTTACAATATATCCAATTCAAAATACAATATGAGATGAGATAAGATGATCCCAAGACTAGGTCTCCTTTGCATATATATCCTAGTCTTGGGCTCATCTTATCTCATCTCATATAGTATTTTGAATTGGATATATTGTAAAAAGAGGTTTCCCCCTTGAAGTAGACTATATTCATTGAATTTTTATCAATTTTAAGGCATTGGATCATAACATTTGGTATCAGAGAATTGATCTTAGGGTTTTTCTTCTCTAAGTGAGTCATCTTGGACTTTTTTCTATAATGTTTTTTTTCTGGGCCACTTCAACATTGAAATTTGGGGGTTACTTATAATACATATCAAGGTACCTATGGTAAAAATTCAATCTTCCGGTTCATTATAATTTCAAAGATATAGCCTATGAAATATATGGTTTTTGACTCATCTTGAATTCGATTTTAAACTAGTCATCTTGGGACTTTTGCTATAACATTTTTTTTCTGGCAGGTTTCAGATAGTGAAACTTTGTGGAGACTGAGGAGACATATCTTAGTATAGGTGGTCCAAATTTCATATTATGGTTCACTATAATTTTATTTATATAGTCCAAGGCTTGTGACTAATCCTGAAATCTATTTTAAAAGAGTTAGCTTGACATTTTCATTGTAGGTTATTATTATTATTATTATTATTATTATTATTATTTTATTTTTGTGAAGTTTCTGACTCTGAAATTTTCAGAATCCTAAGTAGACATAGCCAATTACACGTGACAAATTTTTCATATTTTGAATCATTATTATTTGTGAGATATGTTTCCTAGAAGTTGTAGTTGTTTAATAATCCCAAAATTAATCTTAAACAAGACATTTTGGTATTTTTGCTATAATTTTTTATTAGTGAAGGTTCAAACTGTGAAATTTTCAACAGTTTAAGAAGTCATATCAAAGTACTATAAACATAAATTCCATACATATAATGGTTCCAAGTTTATATATACATCATAAAAAAGGTCATCCATCCACACATACTCCAAATTAAGGTTTTGAAAGGTACACAACTTACAATTAGCATAAATTTCTATTCGAAGATCTATTTTTGGTGATTCAAAATTTGTGATAAAGAAAAAATAGAGGAGTATTATTATTGTTATTTTTCATGGCTCTAAAAAAATATTTTAACACCAATTAAATCTCCATAAGTATCATATATAACTCATGAAGAAAATGAGGAGATACATAACAAGATATCCAAATTGGAGGAACAACTTAATGATTTGAGTGTTAGGCCAATACAAAGTGATGAGTTGGTAAAATCACAAAGAAAAATTCAAGAAATGGAAACCAATATGGAGGAAATGAAAAATAAGATGGATAATAAGATGGATTAAGATAATAATGAAATGAACAAGAAGATGGATTAAAATAATAATGACATGAACAAGAAGATGGATTAAAATAAAGAAGAAATACAAAAATCCATGAAGGAATTGAAAAATTCCATGTCTTCCATGATCTTTCATGCTCTATATGAGAAACTCCATAAAGGAGATATCAAAATTCAAGGAGTTCATGAAAATAAGGAGAACAAGTTTGATTAGACTCAATCACATATGAGGGGTATTTTGTCACTTTTGGAATGAACAAATTTTGAATCTCAGAATCATGATCATTCATTACTCTAAGATACACCTTATCAAGGCTTCAAGTCGACACCAAAGAACTACTTCATTATGAATTTTGATATGAGGAAGTTTGATGGTAAAGATCCTATAACATGGATATTCCATATGGATCAATTATTTGATCTACACTAAGCACCAAGCTTACAAAAGGTACCTATTGCATCCTTGTATCTAGAAAATGATCAATTTGTTTGGTATCAATGATTTGTGAAAGAAAAAATAATTGTATTATCTCTTGGCCCATTTTTACGAAGTAATTGATATCACATTATGGGGATATTAAGAGAAATACATTCTTTTTTCAATTGATAAATCTTTGAAAAAAAATGTCCAATTACAGAGCACATTCAACAACCATTCTAAGGTATTTGGAGAGATTTTGAAGAGTCTTCCACCATCTCGATATCATGATCATGCTATTCATTTGTAACCAGGAAGTGCACCACCTAATATTAGGCCTTACAGGTACCCATATGCACTGAAGAGTGAGATTGAGAATATGATCCAAGAAATGTTATAGGATGACAACGTTCAACCTAGCCAAAGTTCTTTCTCTTCACCACCAGTGATAGTTACGAAAAAGGATGGTTCATGGAATATGTGTCCATATTATAGACAACTAGACAAAATTACCATCAAAGATAAGTTTCATATTCTTGTCATTGATGAATTATTAGGTGAATTGCATGGATAAATTTTCTTTACTAAGTTGGATCTTCGTTCAGTATATCATCAAATCGTAATGAGGTAGGAAGACATTCCCAAAACAAATTTTAAAACACATGAAGGTCATTATGAGATTTTCATTATGCCATTTGGACTTACTAATGCACCTTCAACATTTCAAATCTTGGTGAATTGTATTTTCAATCCCTTCCTTAGAAAATTTGTTTTAGTATTTTTTGATGACATACTAATCTACAACTAATCTCGGGAAGATCATTTAACAACATGTTGGCAAAGTATTACAACTATTGGAAAAGAAACAAATTTATGCAAATCCTCCAAGTGTGCATTTGGGGTTCAAGAAGTGGAATATTTGAGTCATATTGTATCTCATGAAGATGTAAAAGTGGACCCTAATAAAATTAAATCTATGAGGGAATGACTAATTCCCAAAACCTTTAAGAAACTTAGAGGATTCTTAGGATTTACCGCAATCTTTTCAAGAACTATGGTCAATAGCAACACCTATAACAAGATTATTCAACAAAGAAACATTTTCTTGGACTGAAGCATCAACCAAATATTTTTAATAACTTAAGGAGGCCATGTGTAAAAATCTCGTCCTAGCCACACCTGACTTCATAAAATCATTTATTGTGGAGAGTGATGCCTCAGGCCATAACATTGGTGCATTTTTAATGCAAGAAGGAAGGCCCCTTTCCTTTTGAAAGAAGCCAACTTAAAGAAAAAAACTTACTCAAACCAATTTCTGAAAAATAGATGCTAGCCTACTACATGCAATTAAGAGATGGTTCCCTTACCTAATAGGAAGATACTTCAAAGTAAAAACATATCATGATAGCGTGAATTACTTCTTGGAACAACGATTATCTTCAAAAGAGTAACAAAAATGGTTTACAAGGATGCTAGGTTATGAATTTGAAATTATATACAAAAAAGGAAAACTAATATTGTGGAAGATGTCATTTCAAGGAAAGAAGAAGAAATAGAAGGTTCACTATGTGCTATTTCTATTCTGAAATTTGATTGGGTGGAAGAAGCAAGGACAAAATGGAAGAAATATCAAGCGGTATGAAAGATCATTCAACAAATACAAGAGGACCCCAACTCATTATATAATTTTCTATGGAAGAATTATTTTCTATGGTATCATGATCACCTATATTTATGTAAGAATTCCCAACTCAGACAAAAGGTCCTTCTAGAAGTAGACACTTCTCTTAAAGGAGGACATTCATGATTATTAAAAACATACCACATGATCAAGAATGATTTTTTCTGGGAAGGTATTAGAACCGATGTTCAAAATGTTTTGTTTGAATGTGTGGTATTCCAACATAATAAGGGAGATACAATTAAGACGCCGAGTCTCCTACAACCATTAGCTATACCAAGTCAATGTTGGGAAGACATTTCAATGGATTTTATTACAAGATTACCCAAATTTGAAGGAAATACGATCATAATGGCAGTAGAGTATCGACTGAAAAAGTATGCCCATTTTTTCTCTCTTTCTCATCCTTTTAAAACAAGTACAGTAGTTGTAGCACTCATGGAAATAGTTTAAAAGATACATGGAATCCCCAAGATTATTATAAGTGACAAAGATCCAATATTCACTGGAAATTTTTGGATTGAATTATTTTCTTGTTTGGGTACTCAATTGGCTCATATCTCTTTTTACCATCCTCAATCCAATGGGAAAACTAAGATTGTGAATAAATGTCTAGAAAGATATCTATGTTTCTTTGCATATGATAAAAAGACACAATGGGTCAAGTGGCTTACATTGAGGAAATGGTGGTACAACACATCCTTCCATACTTCATAAAAAATGTTCCCATTTCTGGCACCATATGGATATCATTCTTCATCCATCACATCACCCTTGAAAGGGAATGAAAAGATTCAAACAGTGGAGGAATACATAGGGTACCAACAGGAGTTTCTCAAAATATTGAAGGACAACCTGGTTATGGCACGAAGTAGTATGAAACAACAAGTAGATCAACATTGCAGTGAAAGAGAATTTGAAGTGGGGGATTGGGTATTTTTTAGGCTACAACCATACAAAAAGATGTCCCTCAAGAAACAAAATAATTATAATAAATTATCACCCAAATATTATGGCCCCTATAAGGTTTTGCAAAGGATTGGAAGTATGGCTTACAAATTGGAATTGCCTCCATATTCACAAGTACATCTAGTCATGCATGTTTTTTTCTTAAAGAAGGTAATCAAAAGCAAGATACAAGTCCAAATAATTTTACTAGATATTGATGAAGAAGGTAAAATCATACTAGAACCATAAATAATCCTTGAAATAAAGGTTAAGTAGTTGAGAAATCGAGCAATTACTGAGTACCTTGTCAAATGGAAGAAACTACCATTAGAAGAGGTGGCATGGGAAGATGAGTTCTTCAAACAAAAAAATTGTGGTTATTCAAGTGTTGAGGGCAACACTTGTTTGAAGGGGAGGGGCATGTTAAGCCCTAGGTTATGTATAAAACCCCTTATTAAGCCCTAGATATTGAATTATTACAATTCTAGTGTTATATTTGTATGCCGGCTAGAACCCTTCATTGCACCCTTTCATTATAATTGTACCCTTTGTCTCCTATATATATATGCCAAGGAGACCTAGTCTTAGGATCATCTTATCTCATCTCATATTGTATTATGAATTGAATAAATTGTAAAATGAGGTATCCCCCTCGAAGTGGACTGTATTCATTGAATTTATATCAATTTTAAGGCATTGGATCATAACAACCCGACTCTCATCAATTCCATCATTTTGAACCACCGTTGAGGTACTTCCCTTAATGAGTGAGGAAGAGGTAAGCCAAGGTAGCTACTCATATTTCCTAGCCAACCACAATAATTCCTATCTAGTTGTTATTCACTGTTGGGTATGTGTTATATTCTTTGCACAAGTATCCCTTGAGAAAAAAAAAATCCTTGAGAAACGTCTCGCATTTTTTCCTCGTTTTTCATGTTGCCTCGATTTTCATGTCCATTATTGGGCGGTTTTTTGGCACATGGTTTTTTCTGATGGTTTTCTATTTTCGGTTAAGAAATTAGGGTTGTTGACTAATCTAGGTCATTGGGTTAGAGTTTTGGATGTCGCTAGCTCCTATATGTATATTGTATTGTAAACAATGTATCACCATGAATGAATATAGAATATGCTTGTTTTCTCGGTTTGGGTTTCCAGGGAAAAAATATCTGTGTAATGTTTGTATTTTCCATTGTATCTTTTATGTTCTTTTATTGAAAATTTGTTTGTAGTAAATATTGTACAAGGTTAAAATCTACATTGACTAGCCAATTAGTGTTTGATCATGGCTGATAGCCCGAGATATAAGGTAGGTGTGATAAGTTAGCGCTGCTCTATCAATCTTGTACTTGAATACCCCACCCGCCCTCCTTTCAGTGCATTTCACACTTACTCATTAGATCTATATTTGTTCCGACTCTTTTGCAACTTTTCTCCTTTCTCTCTCTTTGTTCTCGCAAGTGATTTCATCCCTCTTCCTATGGTCTCCGCATTCCTCTCCCTCCTACGTTGGGAGAGCATGAAAACCGTCCCTCACCCTTGCCCTCAATGGATAAGCATTTTCCTCCTTTATTTTTAAGTTGTTGCTTCTTGCCATCTTCTCCATCGGCCGATCAAGTGTACACTACACGACTACTATCTCGTTGAGCAACGATGCTACCACATGGGCTTAGGTCGTCCCGATAGCTTGCACCCCATCCAGGAATAATGCAAATTTGATGCTAAAAAAATGCATTTTTTACATTAATTCAATGAAAAAAAGGATGTAATATGATGTTAAAAACATTTTTTAAAAGACACAATATGACATAAAAAACCTGTATTTCGACACAACAATGTTGTTAACTCATTGTAAATCAACACTACATCAATGCAAAATGATGTTTTACAAATAACATCAATTCATTAATAATTACTATTATTATTAAGTAAACTAATTAAAAATAATAATTAATTAAATAATCAATATTTAAATTAATAAAAGTAATTAAAATATTAAGTATAATTACATCACAAATTTGATGTTAAAATGATGCATTTTTATGTTAATTTAGCCCAAAAAAAAAATTATTATGATGTTAACAACAATTTTAAGAAAATGCAATACGACATAAAATTTTGTATTTCAACACAATAATGATCTTAACTCATCACAAATTGACACCAAATCAATGTAAAAATGATGGTTTACAAATAACAACGATGCACAAATCGACTCACCGTGATTATACCACAACATAAACAACACACACTTGTCGTAACGATGATGCAAATGTGTTTTTTTTGCATTCTTAAAAAATGTAATACGAGGCTATATCATTTTAAAAAGAATTTTTCTATCATATTTGTGTCACTTAGTTCAATGTACACTACATCATGTTTTTGCATCATACAAACTTGATTTTTTCAGAAGGAAATAGCACTATGATGGGATGCTAAAGTCTTGTATTTTATTCGTGAGAAATAAAAAATAACTTAAACTGGAAAAATAATATTGTTAAAAAAACCACATTACCAAAAATAAGTTCTCTTTGAGTTTTCCTTTTATTATGTAAACAAAATACAGACATGATTCAAATAAATATATTTAAAGATAAATTGAATCAATATAAAGCTCGGAGTGAGCCAAAAAAAAAGGAACTTTTAAGTGATCTTTTTCTATATAGAATCTCAAATAGAATATCTTGTACATAAATAGAATAATTAGATCATACCATTATGAAATACAATTAGCAATCTATTGTTACAAAATCCAAAAAAAAATAGAATCTTGGACATATAGAAATAACTCCCTATTTCAGATGTAATGGTTCCTCAAGTTCAAGTTTAACTTAAGCATTTTCAAAACCAAACACAAGAACTAGCAAATAAATATAGGTAGAGAACCTCGTGCCTAAAAGGGGCAAAAGAAATGATTCCTCACAAATAACAAATCCCATAAGTTAACTTTAACTTAAGCATTTTCAAAACCAAACATAGTAACTAGCTAGCAATATAGGTAGAGAACCTCGTGCCTAAAAAAGGGGCAAAAGAAATGATTCATAACAAATAACATAGGAAAAACCAATGAGTAATTTGCACAACTTTTACTGATTAATGCTTAAGTATCTCTAAGCGAGGGAAATCGTTTATTCGCTAGCCACTACAACAAAATCCTATCTTTTTCTTCTTTTAACTATTTTCTTCCTCTTCTCCATCTTCAATTGTAACGTGATTTTTTATTCGTTTTGGGGTGAAATTGAACAATTTTAACGTGATTTTTTATTCATTTTGGGGTAAAATTGAATACATATTCATGGGTCAATGCTATAGTCAATGAATTTAGCTTCCACTTTTGGAAAAAGGGATTGATAATAATTCTAAGAGGGTTTCCCACTCCATGATTAGATAAATACAGGACTAGATAAAAAAACAATTGTTGCATGGCAGCGTAGTCCCTATCGGGTTGAATTGGGAATAAATGCACAGGGATGGGAAAAAGTAGTAGAGGTAGATGGAAATTGCAACAGAGATATGACAAGCAGCATGAAGCAAAGGTGGTATTCATGCAGTAAATGACACGTGGTCTCTAGAGTCCCATTTATTTTTTGAAAGTATATAATCTATTTTGCTATGTTCAAAATTTCTATCTATTTTGTCTCTATATGTGGAAAGACAAAAAAAGTTCTACTCAAATTAAATAAACACAATTTCTTGACATTCAACATAATGGAAGATAAAAATTTATAAGGACATAAATATAAAAGGAGATAAAAAATAGTTTTATTTGAAATATATAAAAAAATAATATTGTTTGTTACATATTCCTGGAAATTTAAATGTGTTTGTCATATATATTGGGATTGCGGCTCCCGCGGACCATAAGAGAAATATGTACAAGAAATAGGACTATGGAAAGAATAAGTGGGCGACAATAGAGTGTAATACCTTAAAAGAATAAATTCAAAGGTATCAGTCTTTGGATAGACATTTCTATTTAAAAAAGTGGAATAATTGGGTTGATAAACAAAGCAAGATGTGATCAGTATAGACTTACAGTGATGGTACATATCACCCCCTTTTTTATTTGCTTGTTGATACCTTTTTATTGCTATCGTTGACGGCTACTGGAATCGTGGCAAGTGCCTGTTTCCTTTCGTCAGTGACCTGCCTCAATTCTCTTTCGAGCCATTCTTCAATGTAGCTTCTCATTGGGGCGACATTGATCTCATTTTGAATTTTTATGTTGAAAAGTTCCTTTTCTAATTCCCTGAAATCGATAGAAAGATTACGCAAAGCCTAATCAATTTCCTCATTATGTACCGAATAGTCGACTAGCCAGTTGTCGACGTCATCTTTACCATATTCAAGGATGTTGTAAAACTTTTCCAAAGACAACGCCTTAAAAATATCAACCCGTTTATCAAAGGCTTGCTTAGTTAAGGGCAAGGAGTTGACGATTAAGTTGGGGTCTTGGAAGTCGTTGGTCCTTTTGGCTAAGTCTATTATGTTCAGCTTTGTGAATAATTTTTCTTTCTTTGATATGGCTTGTTCACATGACTGGATAATGAGATGCGAGTTCTTCACTTTTTCTTTCCAGCATGCATTTAATTGATTGATCCAATTTTTGGATGGGAGATCTTGTTTTCTTCTTCTTGTTTCTATCATGTTGTTGACAATGGTGCCAAAAGGAAGGACCGTGTCTAAATAGAAACGTTCTTCATATTGTAAATCCACCTGCAAATGTTCGATCACATTATGTGCCCTCGTTCCAAGGGAAACCATGTTTTGTGATGTTTCCCACACCTCAACAATCAATTCCATTCTATTCTTGATATTATTCTCCACATATCCTCTACACGATGCGAGGAGGTTGGAGGATCCTTTTAACTTGGCTACAGGGGTGGTAGGCATGGATATTGCTAAAGGACTAGCAAGCAATGGCATAGGAATCAATGCTTCCTCCAATTCCTTGACCCGATCCTTCAGTCTGGCATTATCGGCCTCAATGCCTCCAATGGAATCATTAAGAGCATCTTTCGTTGCTCTGTGGAGTCAAAATATTTGGGATGACCGCATGTTCGCAAGGTTAACCTCTGAACGAGATTTTCCTTTCTTATTTTTTACATCTCTCTTTTCAATAATTAATTTTTTAGACTCGCTATAAAAAACAACGCTCTGGAACACGAAGGCTTCATCTTTGTCAAAAATTTTGGTATCAGCTATGTGCATTGGATGACTTTGCTGGATCCCGTCTCCGGGCTGATCAAGGTTGCAGAAAATGCTATCCAGATCAGGCTCAAGTTCCATGTTCTCACTCTCCATTTCAGGCTATTCCGTCTGTCCTACATTTTTTTTTCTCTTTTTTTCCACGGGAAGTTTGTGAGAACTATCAATTTTAGGGTGAGGAGGTTCATTATCTCCTCCTCTGTTTGAAGAATTCTGAGTTTCTTTCTTCCTGTGGTGGGCCATTGGAGCGATGCTTTGGGATTTCGTACTTTTGGGAGTGTTATCCATCGATTGGAAACTCTTTTCACTGGGGCCTTTTCCGTGTTGCTTGTACAATTCAATGGTTCTTTGAAATGTGTCTAGGTCATTGGCATCAGAAGAAGGAGCGTTGTTACCAGTGTCTCTATTTTCGCTCAAGTGTTTCTTGAAAAAATAATTCTCGAGGCCAAGTGTTAGCAAATGTTCTAAAAAAAAATTATTAGGGTCGAACCCTCTTAGGATTTTAGCATATCTTAGGTTCAAGTTGTTGAAATGGGCTGTGAATTCGTCAGTTTTGTTGACTTTCCTCAACACGAAGTCCCCGACTTTCCAAGGCAGAGGAATGAACTATTTTTTTCTCTTCTCATGGAATAGATGCCACCAGTAGTTGTATTACCTTACTATTTCTGTAACAAACATTTTGTCCATAATGTGACATGGAAGGAGAGCAGGTTTTTCCTTGGAACCAAAAATCCTTATCACAGTGTAATTATCCATTTGTTCAAGTGTCCCCTCCCTGTCCAAAAACCTGGTTGCCTGGTCAAATGTGTGGGGAACATATTATCCTAACAATAAAACTTTGAAAACAGACACAAAGTCATTAAAACCCTCATAAAACCAATGGGAGGCCTTGTGCTTCCACAAGGCCTGATACCGGAACATTACTGGGTCGAATTCCCAGTTTACCTTCTTGGACAGAGACAGTTTTGGAAACTGACAGCAATGCACTATCGTAAAAACCATGTAGGATGACATATAAAATTTCTTCTCCTTTTTGAAGCTTGACAATTGGGAATAGATTTCATGGGAAATTAGATTCCCCTAATAAAAAATGGCTTGTTCCTTGACTCTGAAATACAAAATATAAAGAACCATGCGGGAAATAGTTGTTAAAAATGGCCTGTTCCTTGACTCTGAAATAAAAAATATAAAGAACCATGCGGGAAATAGTTGTTGTGGATTCATGTCCCATTATTCTTGTAAACAACCATGAAATTTTCCAGAATGGATTTCTAAATCAACTAACCTGGAAGTTTGTGATATCTTCAGAAAATGCCATTGGGTCTTCCAAGAACTTGGGCAAGAGGTCCAACCCATTATTATGATTTCTTAGGAATTGCTTGGAATCTTCTCCTTTGAACGTCAATGTTGGCTTCAACAAAATTAACATCTAGAGGAAGACCTGAGGTGACATAGAAACATAAGAGTGGTCCCGCAGTCGAATAATTCTTTGGCCTGAAATATATTTATCGGCGCACTAAGAGATCAACTCCTTATAGTCAAAAACTTCAGGGACACAGCCTGCATGAGAAATCCCATAGGTCCAAATTATTTTGTTTTGGAAAGAAGGGGATGAGTAACAAGAATATTCCCTAGACCACTGGAAGTTTTGGTCCTCACGCTCGAAGATGTTCACTGTATCTCCATAAAATTACTCTCGAGATGGCGACATAAGTTTATGAGAATGTTTTTTTTCTCCAGAAGATGGTTGAAATGGATAGTTGGAGGGTATAATATAACCCTCTGCAAATGTTGGTTCAATGCTTATGAATGGGAAATCTCCTCGAGCCTTTCACTCATTAATGAAAATCTCTATGGGTGTTGCATGGTGAGCTGTTAGCAGTAAATATTACTTATTTCATACTTAGAAGTGCAAAGGTGGTGGGTACGGTGAAGAGAAATTAAGAATTGGAGGTTTTGTGAATGTGCCAACCTGACGATGTGCGAATGTCATTCCATGATTTTGAAATCAACACTCAGAAGGGATAATATAACCCTCGACAAATCTTGGTTTAATGTGTATTAATGGGAGATCTCCTAGAGCCTTTCGCTCATCAATGACAATCTATATGGTTCCTGCATGATGAGATGTTAGCATTAGATCTTACTAATTTCATATATATATAAACAATCTTTTATTATAGACAAGTGTGAAGGTAACAGAGACGGGGAAGAGAAAGCAAGGAATGGTCAGGTGTGAAAATTGGTCGGATGGGATTCAAAATAGGGTTACGGGGGATACTCAAGATAGGTGAGTGTTCGATGGTCAAATTTTATGTCTCGAAAGTTTTGACTGCAAAATGTGTAAAACAGCACAGAGCATGATGGGGAAATTGAGCGGTCGGTTTGTATATTTGTGAAATTCCAGGAAAGTGGCTAAGTATGAAATAAGGAAACGGTCGGTCGGACTTGTTTTCAGAATTAAGGATTGAATATTTCATGAATGGGCCAACCCGATGACGCGTGAATGACATTCCATGATGTTTGAAATTAACACTCAGAAGGGATAATATAACCCTCCGAAAATTTTTGTTTAATGCGTATTAATGGGAGATCTCCTCAAATCTCGGATTAGCATCAAAGCTTGCTAATTGCATACTTAGAAATAAGACCCTCTATATACACACACACATAATATATATATATATATATATATATATATATATAATACTTTTTATTATAAGTAAGACTATCATATATATACATAAGTATGACCAGTGGTCAGACGGGCTTGAAAGTAGGGTTGCAAGCGATATGGAGGAGAGGTGAATGCTTGATGGTCAAATTATATATATATATATATATATATATATATATTTAAACAATATTTTTTATTATAAATAAGATTATTTTATATATACATAAGTATGAACAGTGGTCAGACGGGCTTGAAAGTAGGGTTGCAAGCGAAACATAGGAGAGGTGAGCGCCTGACGGTCAAATTATATACAATTTTTTATTATAAACAAGTACGATGATGACAGGGATAGGGAAGAGCAAGTAAGGAATGACCAATTATGAAAAGTGGTTGGACGGGTTTCAAAATAGGGTTACAGGGGATTGTAAGGAGAGGTGAGGGCCCGACGGTCAAGTTGCATGTCTCGAAAATTTTAACTGCAAAAGGCGTAAAAGGAAAACTACAGGATAGGGCAGTCCAATGGACAATTTGTATATTTGCGGAATTTCAAGTGTTGTTTGCAAGTCGTGGAACAATGGAAGAGAAATTTTGAGCCTGCCTGTCTGGGAACCTGCAATAAAAAAAGTGGATAAATATGGAATCGAGAAACGGTCGGTCGAACTTGTTTTCGCTAATATATTGAATTTTGTAAAAGATATCCCGTTACCTGGAAATATATTTTCTTCATGTATATCGTGGAATTCTGGACATTGTTTTCAAGTCGCGGAACAATGCAAGGGAAATCTTGAATCCACCTGTCCAGGAACTCGCAAGTGAAAAACTCAGTAAGGATTTGTAATAGATATCCCATTACCTGGCAGCATATTTTTTGCATGTTTCTGTACAAGTTTTGTAGGAATGATTATTATGATAGTCTCCTTGAGGCATGGTGAGTTGTTAGCATTAAACCTCAGTTATTGCATACTTGGAAAGAAGTGCAAAGGGCACGCGCACAAGAAACAACGATTAGGAATTGGATAATTCGTGAACCCGCCAACCCGACGATCCGTGAAATAAATTCGAAGAAATGGTGAAGTATGGAAAGTGGATGGATGGGATTATAAATGGGGTGACAATAGTTCCACAGGAGACGTGAGGACCCGACAGTCAAATTGTATGTCTCGAAAATTTTGAGTGAAAAATGTGTACCATAGAAAAGGGAATGATGGGAAGACTATGTAACACAGAAGAGGGTATGATGTGAGAGTCTGGTTGTAAAATTTTAAATCACGGAAGTTAGGGTGTTGTTTACAGGTCACACAACAATAGAAGTGCAATCTAGAGCCCGCCTACCCGGGAATCCACGGTCAGAGAAGTGGCTAGGTATGGAATGGGGAAGTGGTCGATCGAAGTCACGATATAAAAGCACGAGTGAAAATGTGAACACGTGAGTCCTCCAACCCGCACAACTAGACATTTTTCGAAAAACAACTAAGTAATGAGAAAGATAAAGTACAGGGAAAAGAGAAACAAGAATTTGGTTAAGTATAGAAGACAGAAAAGAAGGGCTAATATATTCACATCTGTAATAGATATCCCATTTCCTGGAAAGATATTTTCATCATGTTTCTGGAGAAGTTATATACTTATTGCATATACTTGGAAAGAAGTGTGAAGGTGGCAAGCACATAAAACAACTACTAGAAATTGGAAATTGTCTGAACCCACCAACCCGATGATCCACGAAAGATATTGCAAGAACTGGCCATGTGGAAAGCAGTCGGAGGGGCTTTAAAATAGGCTGAAAAGGGTTCCCGAGAAGACCTGAGGCCCCGACAATCAAATTGTATGTATCAGAACTTTTGAGTGCAAACTGTGTAACATGAAAGAGGGGTTGATGTAGGACGACGGAAGTCAATTTGTATATCGTGGAAGCCAGGGCGTTGTTTGGAGGTCAAGGAACACTGGAAGTACAATGCACCTATACAAGAACCTGCAAGCGAAATATTAAGGTAAGTATGGAATTGGAGGTGCAAAAGAGATTCCAAGAAATGGAGAGATATGGAAAGCGAATGCATGGGCTTCAAAATGGGGTGACAATAGTTCCCCAGGAGATGTGAGGACCCGAAGGTCAAATTGCAGGTCTCAAAACTTTAGAGTGAAAACTGTGTATCATGGAAGAGGATATGATGCGGGATTGCGGCAATAAATTTGTATATCGCGGAGGTCCAGGTGTTGTTTGCAGGTCACAAAACAATGGAAGTGCAATATAGAGCCCACCTACCTGGGAATCCATGATCTGAAAAGTGTCTAGGCATGGAATGGGTAGCAGTCGCTCGGAGTTGCGATATAAAAGCACAAGCACAAATGTGAACCCGTGAGTCCTCCAACGCATGCATTGAGATATTTTTGAAAAAACGACTAAGTAACCAGAAAGAGAAAGTAGAGGGGAAAAAGAAACAAGAATTTGGTTAAGTATAGAAGAGGGAAAAGAAGGTCCAATATATTCAAATCTACAATAGATATTCCATTTCCTAGAAAGATATTTTCTTTATGTTTCTAGAGAAGTTGTATACTTATTGCATATACTTGGAATGAAGTCTGAAGGTAGTGGGCACAGGAAAAAGCAACTAGAAATTGGAAATTTCCTAAACCCACCAACTCGACGATCCGCGAAAGAGATATCAAGAAATGGTTAAGTGTGGAAAGCGGTCTAACGGGTTTCAAAATAGGGTGACAAGGGTTCCCGAGGAGACGTAAGGACCCGACGGTCAAATTGTGTGTATCGGAACATTTCAGTGAAAAATGTGTAACATGGAAGAGGGGATGATGTGGGAGTCCAGAAGTAGATTTTCACATCGCAAAATTCGGAGTGTTGTTTGCAGGTCACGCAATGATGGAAGTGAAATTTAGAGAAAGGGGAAGAGCTCAGTCGGAATCACAATATAAAAGCATGAATGAAAATGTGAATGTGTGAATCCGGCAACCCGCCCAGCAAGACATTTTCGAAAAAAATGACTAAGTAACGAGAAAGAGAAACTACAGGGGATAAAAGAGTGGGAAAATAGAAAGGCAGAGGGAAATTTTTGTAAGAGGGAATTTGTTTCAAACAAGCCCCATTGTTGCAAAACCATCATTTTCTAGTCCAATATTTTATCCACTTATTCGTTTTCTATTGTGCTTGTACTATTAAAAAGGGTGTGAGCAAATGCTTTGTTGAAGATTAGATTTTACCTCAACTTGTGGGAGTAATTGTGTTCTTGATACATTCTTCCATGACTTTAACATATCAACTTAAGTACTAAACTTCTTACATGATGGGTTGTTAGCATTAAAGCTTAATAATTGCATGTCTAGAAACAACAATGGAGATCTTGAATTTTAATATTGTATTTGATTTCATAGTCCCATTTGACTACGCCCACCATATATCAGTTTTTTTTTTTTTATTCGCGAACAAGAAATTTGGTAATTTCATTAATAAACTAAAAAATGCTCAAATAGAGTCCAGGGGATGGACAACTAATAAAATTTTCCCTTTCGATCTAAACGAATCAAGCAAGCAAAAGGGAAATAAGAAATCGTTTTCTTAGCAAGGCTAAGATGAAAACAAAATTTCTATGGTGGGGTCCGAACTACCACATTGTGATTTGGTCTTGATATGTTCTATTTGCATTATGAATAGAATTGAACGTTGGTTTGAAACTATCTGAAATTCATTTTTGTTTCCATAAAATCCTGATGGATCGACACAATGCATTGTCATATAATTGTTAAATGCTCCATTTTAGATCAAATTACTTGAGCCAATAAAATATTGAAGAACTACGAGGCTATCAAACCATGCCAATGAGAAGAGGTTTTAAATTCAACAAAGAAGCAACAACCAAGACTCCAAGGAAATTTTTTTAATAGTAAATCCATTAAAAAAAAAGAATATTGAGCAATGTATATCTATCCATAGAAACTGGACCGAGTTCTTTGGACCAAAACATTGAACATATTTTCCATAAACACAGGCACAGGACCTACAACATGCAGGAGCCATCGAGATGCTCTTCAACATGCATAGAAAATTGATTACCATGATTGTTTTTAGGAAATCCTTGCATTATTCTCCTCAGGGGGTCAATGTTCGTTGCCCCAATCTAAATATCTTGTGGAAGACCTTAGGAGACAAAGAAATAGGAGAGTGGTTCCACAGTGGAATAAATACTTGGCTTGAAGCAGATGTGCAACAGTCCTATTGCTGACACTGGCATCGCTCCAACGTTGCACCCTGGCAAGAAAGAAACGCATAATTTTTCAAACGTAGGAGGACATAAGAACCCATCTTCACAGTAAAATTGATAGTTCTCACAATCTTTCCATGAGGAAGAAGACAAAAAACGTTGTAGGGAAAACAAAAGAGACTGAAACTGAAAGTTAGGAAAAACTGAGAAACCACCTCCTCACAGTCGAAGACTTGAGGGACACAGGTTGCACGAGCAATTCCATAGGCCCAAATTAGTCCATTTTGGGCAGAAGGAGATGAGTAGTAGGAATATGCCTTGCACCAGTGGGAATTCTGGTCCTCATCCCCTAATATGTTAATTGTATATCCATAGAACATGAGAGTGGTCCCGCAATTGAATAGTTTTTTGTATTGAAATATATCTATGGGAGCATCAATATACCATTTCCTTACAGTGAAATACTTCTGCCTAGAACGAACTAATTTGGACCTATGAAATTCCTACTTTCGAGCTGCAAAGAAGCTATTGCGTTTAGCGTCGGTTTCTTTTCTGAAACCCCTTCTTTTGGTCTTGTCAAGGCCTCCATCACTGAGCCGTGAAGTGCCCCCAATTATGGTTGATTTCAATTTGGGTGCAAGAGTGGGAACAACATCTGCATTTCCATCATCCATTGTTGTATCATCGTCCATCATATCATATTCTCCCAGCTCAAAATCGATCACATCAACCTCTCTGCCAGCCATCAATGCAGGTGGGAAGATTGTTTGAGCAAGCAGGGTTGCCTTGGAAATATTTGACTTGAAATATATCTCTTGGTGCACCATGGGACCATCTCCATATTTTCTTCTTGGAAGAGGGAGATGAGTAGTAAGAATATGCTCTGGAATACTAGAACCTCTGGCCATCATGCCCAAAGTTGTTTACTGTATCTAGACAAAATTGTTGTGGAACTGCTGCCATAAGTTAACGAGTATTTATGTTTGCTCTAGATGATGTTTGAAATGCAAATTGAGAAGGGATAATATAACCCTCCGCAAATCTTGGTCTAATGTGTATCAATGGAATATCTCCTCAAGCCTTTCGCTGATCAATGACAATCTCCATGGTTCGTGTGTAATGAGTTGTTACCATTAAATATTACTAATTGCATATTTAGAAAAAGGTGCGAAGGTGGTGGTGACAATGAAGAGAAATTAAGGATTATAGATTCCGTAAAGGCGCCAACCAGCCGATGCATGAAATAGATTGCATCATGCTTGAAATTAATACTTGGAAAGGATAACACTCTTCTCTGCAAATCTTGGTTTAATTTGTATTAATGGAAAATCTTCTTCGACCTTCTGGACATTAATGACAATATTAATGGTTCATGCACGATGAGCTACTAGAATTAAAGCTTAATAATTGCATATCGAGAAATAAGTGTGAAGGTGGCAGGGATGATGAAGTGAGATTAAGCATTGTACATTTCGTCCACCTGCCAACCCGCGAAAGAGATTCTAAGAAATGGCCAAGTATGGAAAGAGGTTGGGCGAGCTTCAAAAATAGGGTCACAAGGTATACTCATGAAACGTGAGGGGCCGATGGTCAAATTGTATGTCTCCGAACTTTTGACTGCACAATGTGTAACATGGAATAGGGCACAATGACGGATTTCGGCCATCAATTTGTATATCACGGAATTTTGGGTGTTGTTTTCAGCTACAGAACAATGGAAGCACAATGTTGAGCAAGCCTGGCCAGGAATCGACGATGGTAATAGTGGCCAAGTATGCAATGGGTAGGCAGTTAGTTGGACTCGTGATATAGAAGCATGATACATACTCAGAACAGGGAATATTGACAATCTTGAAAACAAGGCCACAAGCTCTACTCAAGAGACGTGAGGGCCCAATGGTTAAATTGTATCTATCCCAACTGTTGATTGAAAAATGTGTAACACAAAACATGAGACAATGACGGATTTCGACGGTCAATTTGTATATTGTGGAACTTTGGGTGTTGCATATAAAAGCACAAGACATTTGAAAAAATGACACATTTGGAAAAAGGACCAAGTAACCAAAAAGGGAAAGCAAACAAGAAAAATGGGAATTTTTTTGCTAATTTGTAGATCAAGGAAGTCTGGGTGTTGTTTACAGGAGAAAGAACAATGGAAATGCAATGTTCAACCCACCTATCCAGGAACCCGCCTATCCGAGAACCCGTGATCAAATTTTTTTTCTCAATATGAAACGGGGAAGCAGTCACTCAAGCTAGTGATATAAAAGTATCAGTGGAAATATGAATATGTGAATTCGCCAACTCCCACACCTAGAAATTTTTCGAAAAGCGACTAAGTAACCAGAAAGGGAAAGCAGAGGGAAAAAAGAAAGGGGATGGAAATTTTTGGAAGCAGAAATTGGTGTAAGAAAGCCCCATTGATGGTCTTAAAAGTAACTATGAAGTGCATTAAACATGTAAACAAGTTCTTCAATCAAGGAATAGATAAAGTGAGTGATGCTTATAGTTTCCAAGATGTGTATGTATAAGAGAAGCATCGAAAAGCCACAAGAAAATCAATTTTGGGATGTTTAAGTAAATTTATTGTATTGTCAACTTCACCACAAGTATAACAATGATGAATTTAAATTTTAATGTCCTACCATTGATATGATAGTTCCATTGAACTTCACATAGTATATATCCTTTTATTTCAAATTATTCCTGGAGATGAATTTTGCTAAGATTATCTATCAAGGAAAAGTGTTAAAATGAGTCACATACTACATTTGCATCATAAAGCTTATATTAAAAGGCAAAGCATATCCTGTATATTCTTTAAGTTCATAGAAAAACTGCCAAGATCTTGAATCTATTATTAATTTTCCAGAACGAAGCATACAACCAAGAACCAAGTAAACACCAAATGTATTGAAAGTTGAGGCACAAGGCAACGCATGAACACAGAAGGAATCAAGGGAGATCCCACAAGGTTTCATAGAGAAGTACACATCAACCTTTGCATCAAACAATTCGATATAAAAAAAAAAACACATGTGGCATTGATTTTCTCTTACATTTGGTATACATTCCCACGAGAAAATAACTAGGGCCATGGGATATGAACAAAATTCTGCCAAACAAAAGACAACACAAAACCAGTAGAGCTTCACCATTGTACCCTAGCTATAACCAAACCTCAAAATGGGGAACAAAAAACTTATTGATTACTATTTTACCATGAAGCAATATCACTATGGACATTTTCTTTTGATAGTGCCATGTTTTATCACTATCAGTTTTAACAATGCCAAATTTCCCATATTATTGGAAATGTCTGATGGTTATGCCCAGAGGAGCAAGTTATTTCAACGGTTCAAAGGATGAGCCTGATTTATTTACAGTTGGATACTTTGTATGGAGTTTTTCCTCATGCTTCCCATTTCTTGACTGAACAATATTATGTGCTTGTACATCATCAATAATTGCAATTGCCTGTATGGATTCCAATTCCCGAACTCCACAATCTCTATAGTGAGTTCTGAAGATCTCAAGCTCATGTTTCAATCTATGTTGAGTCCTTTTTTTCAATTAGGGCATTGAGAAAATGTCGATACCATACCATAAATGTATAGTTGGAGATCATCTCTTTTTTTTATTTGGGCACCCAAAAAAAATGCACAAATCCTGCCATGGCTATATAGTTGGAAAACATTTTTCCAATTTGGGCACCCAAAAAGGTGAAGACACCTCCAACAAAACCACAACCAACCACCATTTTTTTTTTCATTTGCACACCCCAACAAATATGCAAAATTATTACTGGGAGATGCAAAAAACATGAAAATAACAGCATTGATTGCATTTGTAGCTAGATTCTCCTTGTTGTTTCAAGTGCACAAAAAGAGACAAAATATCTGGAAATAAAATTTTACAGACATAGATGTAAACTCTGAAGAAATCAAGTCCAACGAACATTCATCTGGGTGTTGAAGAAAAATCACAGACACGCATGTGATTTTTTCGTTTCCTGCCAAATCTTGATATGATTATTTTTATTTTTATTTTCAGCCGATATGCAATATTGCATTGTCCTCATTTAAGGTAAATTTTCTATGTATCAGAAAGTCATGCAACATGTAGACATTGTTTGCATTTTTCTGTAGGTATGCTTCATATGACAATTCTGCTAACCCAGGAAGCACATATTGTAACAGAGGTTGTCTAAGTGTACAATGCACGATTGTGTTTCCCATGGTTCAGATGGAAGCATTGAGGTAATGTCTCTAGATGTAAGGGCATTTTTACTACATCGCAGAAAATCAATTGTATCATCACTTATGAAAGAAAAAGTAGAAGCACGAGAGTTTCATTTGGCACATACAGTCTCGAAGGGGGTTGAGTACGCATTTGTTGCAACCAAAACACCCTCAACCTAGGCACGTGAGCATAGTAGTTAATATATTGAACAATATAATATACAACTGCAAAACAAAAACAAAAAACAAAAAATTGGTGAAAATTGGTGAAGGCAATTTGTATGAGCAAAGTGAGGATGAAATTGTAGATGTATGTTACACATCAAAATCACTCAACCAGATAAGTGTCGCATATGCTTCTCATTTGTGGCAAGTGTCGCAACTTCCTTACAGCTTGTCGCAAGTATCGCAATTTGGTTACAAAGTGTCGTAAATGTTGTTGAATCATGCTACAACGATGACAACACTAAGGAGGCACTTAAAACATCTTGTGTACTTGGTTTGAAGGAAGAAAATTGGTTCACTGGAGTCAAACATCTCTTAACACCTGAGAGGGCTTCTTAGTCAAGAGTTTGGAGGGGGAACGCTCCCCTAAAACGGCCTTAGGAGTGTTGGCACCCCTCTACCATGCCTCAGGAGCATTATAACGCTTCTTCACCCCTTTGTAGGAGCGCTGCTCAGTTTTGAAGCGCTGGCGCTTCCCTTGACCTTCTCGGGAGCGTTCTAGCGCTCTGATGCCCCTTCTAAGGGAGCGCTCCCTATTCTGGGTAAATTGTTAGCCCGGTGAGGAGAATAAGGGGAGAATCATTCGAGATTAGGAGGCAGTTGTGCTCGAATTCTTGGTTTTATCAAAAGATCCCTGATCCAAGGAGATAGTTCCCAACTGGTTCTAAACATAACTCAAGAGGTTAGGCTCCTCCCAACCTATATAAGCAAGCTCTATGATGGTGGAAAGGGGGAAGAACTGAACATAAGAAACTTATGATCTTGGAGGAAACTTACAGTCAGCCAAAAGAGAGTGATCAATGAAGCTGTTGTTATCCAGGTTGTGGATCTTTCAGGCAAGGGTTAGACGAAGAGGACTTGACGAAGCTCTCGCATTCGCATCTATGATTGTAAGTACTGATGTCGTTATTCTCATTAATATGACAAGCTTGGATTGTTTCTTTCTAGTTTGTGTCTAATGTTACATAAACTTGTCATTTATTGATAGATCTGTTTTCAAGCTAATGTCAGTAGAGTAGGAAGTGGTCGTATCTTGTTTTTTCCACAGAACTCAGCGAGGAGCAAAGGACTAGAGCGCAACTCGGAGCGTGCAGGGACAAACATCGATTAAAATGTACTTCTATTATCCTTCCTTCTCATGCATTAGTTTAGATAGATTTGAAAGGAAGTCAGTGTCCACGTTAAGCATTTTTCTGTCTAGGGT
>JZKD02S0005571.1:418319-436734 GCA_000966675.3 Picea glauca
ATATGTATTTATCATTGAGTTTTTCAATATTTTATCATGTCCTATGTTAGTAGGATTGTTTTATTCTAGGGAAGAGTGCACATATAGTCTATCTAATAATTACCAATATAGTAAATAGTAAATATACTTCAATGCACACAATAAATAAGCATGCATGTAATCTAATAAATAATATACATCAATGATGTAGATGGGGTTCATAATATGTTTTTTTTTTATAGTGTAGAGTCAATGAGGGGACATTTAATCAACTATTGACCAATATGTCACTCACCTATTTGAACATGTCTAATAACACTCATTCAATGTATTTCTAACTCATATATATTTTGTATTAATACAATGACATATATTCTAGTCGAGTACTCTATCAAAATCAAATCGCCAAAAAAAATATATTGGCTACTAGACATTTATTGACATTATAAAATATTATACATTTATTGAAATTATAAAATAATGTAGATATTATTTATACAATAATCATTTAATTATAGTTAATTATGGTTGATAATGCCTTTTTGTCAACAATCTTTTTTATAGTTAACTGTTATTAACAAATTATGGTTCATTTTGGTTGATCATAGGTTTTAAAGTTTTTTCTAGTTTTAGTTAATATTGATCTCTTGATATTTAACCATGGTCAATCAACATAGTTAATCGTGATTTTTAAGGTTTTTTTCAATTAGTTTTTAATTCTATTATGGTTAACTAATTTATGTCCATCCATTATTTTCAAGGTTTTGGCAAATATTTTTTTAGTCAACCATCATCAACCAATTATAGTTGAGCTTAGTTGATCATGGTTTTTGAAGTTTTTATTTCCAATTTTGAAAATATTGTTTTTAATAGTCAATCATGGTCAATAAACTATGTTAACCTTAATCAAGCATATTTTTTTAGTGGTTTTTCTTTATTTTTGTTAGGTGTTGTTTTTTATATTGCTAACAGACTTTGATTGAACATTGTTTTTAATGTTTTCTCCACAAATTTTAATTGTCAATCATGGTCAACCAGTTCTATGGTTGACCATGGTTTTCAAGGTTTTGTCAATTATTTTTCCACATTGTCAACCACGGTCAATTAACTATGATTAACCTTGGTTGATCATTGTTGACTATGGTCTTCACTTTTTTTCCCAATTTAGGTTAACTAACCATAGTTGACCATTATTGGCCATGGTTTTCTAGGCCTTGTTAGCTATTTTTTAATAGTCAACCATAGTTAAACAACTATGGTTGATCATAGATTTGAAGAGGTTTGTTTCAAGTTTTTTTTTGTTGCAATAGGTATTTTTGTTGGTTTTTGTAGGGTTTATGGATTTTTTATTTATTTTTTAGGTTTACAGATTTTTTGTTTGTCTTTTGGGTTTCGGGTTTTTAGATTCAAGGTTTTGTCATTTATGGATTTGATGAGAAATATTCAACATCATTTATTCTTATCATTTAAATTTTAAATGATGTTTTCTAGGAAAACATATGGATAATTAAGGACAAAAATCGATATCAAATAGGAAAAGTACATGCATGTAATATCCTTACCCAACATAAATTGGCTAGGTTTTATTTTTTATATAATCAAATCAAGTGAATCAACCATTTTTATGTAGTCAAGTGTTCCAACAATGAAATAATACAATACACAATGTAACATCTTGTACTTGTAATCCTTCACTTTTCTTACAACCAACTTGTGATCCAAACTAATGCTCCACATTCCATTTCCAATAAGGGGGAAATTACACCCAAGGGTAAACTTTCCACCTAGCTATCACAACATCTGAACCAAGTGATGCTCCTTGAGCATAGCTCAAGACAAGGATAATGTAGGATAAAACTCTAAGTACTCAATAAGATCACTCACTCTAACCGATAGATCAATCAAGGGTCAAAATCCAATTGATCAACTATAGTGTGGTGGAGATGCCTCTTGAGTTATAGTCCTCCCATACCTCTCAAGGTTATGGTGTGCAAGAAAACTCACTCTAGCTCCTAATGTACCGTCGATTGGTCAGGGACACCCCCACTTATTGAGTTCCTTTATTAGGACTATATTGTTCCACTCTAGCTCTTGATGTATCATTGTTTGGTCAAGTACACCTCTAGTTGTGGAGTCCCAAGGGCCCAAATATCAATTATAAATCTCAAACAAAGGGAAATGTGCTCCCATTTAGTCAATTACACCCCTAGCCTCATTTACTAACTCATATTATGCTGGAGAAATTATCATATTGCTCTCATCAATTTAAAATCCAATTTTTTTGTTTTTCAAGGAAGGAATTCAGAATAATCCACAAAACATGTATCCCCCTCACCCAAGGAAAGCGTCTCTTTTTATAATCTCTCACAAAGTGATAACTCTGTCCCAATAATGTTTCTCGACATTCCCATTACCCTTACTTGAATACACCTAGAGTGAAGCTAGGCTTAGGAGCAACATCACAAATGTCAAAAAAAGAATAAAAGGTGAAATAAAACTCATCCCTCTTTGAATTTTTACCCTAGATAAACTTAGGAGGTAATTTCAAGCAATTTCCCCCTTCCTAGGCTTAATAGACACTAAAACTACATTGTCCATCCTCATTGTGCAAGAGTCTCTTCCCTTGGGAACGATTTTCATAGTTTAATTAACATACATTTAGGCTACTCCCATTATTTGAACTAGGTTAGTGTGGGTCCCAAGAAATATACTGTGCACAAGGTTAGATTTCCAAAGAAAATCATAATATTTATCAAACATGAACCACACGTATTCCAATTTTCCAATCATTATCAATGTATAAAACTAAATGCATTATCAAGGAAACAATGAATCTATAACATCATAATGTTAATCATAACCTTACATATAAGGTCTTAAAATAAACTATCAACAAAAGAACATCGATCATTAGTATGAGGTGTTATAATACTTCTGCTCTAAAAAAGGGTATGACCTTGGAGCTAGGCCACCTTATTGAATTCAAATACATTTCTAAAAATCATAACTACTAAATGAATTCCACAATCACTACCCACCAATCACTATTATGTTGGAATATTCAACAATACTGAGAGGGGGGGTGAATCAGTATTGGACATATTTTAACACTTTTTCTCTTTACCACAATATTTATTTACAATATTTATCAATATGTAAATTTACCAATTTTTGCAGTTAATGATAGATAAAAAATCACGCAATCCACAATACATAAAGATTTAATGTGGAAACCCACATGGTAGAAAACCACAAAACTTTATTTATAAAAACTTGTAGGCACCAACCTACTATTACAATGCTTGCAAGCACCAACCTACAAGAGACACCAATCTCCTCTGAGCACCACATTCTAAATAATGTTTATAGGCACCAACCTCCAAGAGACACCAATCCCCTTGACTAAGCACTAACTCAAAAATAATGTTTACAGGCACCGACGTACTAGAGACACAAATCCCCTTGGTTGAGAACCAACTCAACAAAAATGTTTGAAGACACCAACCTTCAGGAGACACCAATCCCCTTTGTTGTGTTCCAACTTAGCAATTCCTGGAGATGCCAACTTTACTGGAAACATCAATCTCCTGAAGCTGTCAACAATACCATATTATCTCTTTGTTTCAACCCTTCACAAGCTTGTTGTTCTGTCTCTGTTGTCATAGTTCACACTCTGCATAGTTTTAGAAGTTCCTTTATCCTTACACCTCCCATCCACCCTTAGACAATTAAATTTCATTCCTTTTGTTCTCTGTCATCCTCAGAACTTAGAGCCTCAGAGCATCTCTTCACACGATCCACACTTACTCGCTCTTCTCACTTTTGATTCTTCCTCTTTGGGTTCTGTAAACTCAGAAATCCTCACTCTCCCATCCTTTCATAATTCTTGGATGCCCTTAAACTGGATATGAGCATCATTATTTATGACACTCATGCACTCAATTATTTTTCCACATACAAATCGTGCTCAACAGGTCCACTCTAACTCCCTTTACTTCTTCCTCAAAATAAGACTTAAAAAAAATCCTTTAAAACTGGCCCAAGCAACTCTATGAAAACTGGTATTGCTTCCCTTTTGTTGTTTGTGATATTGTTCGCTAGTCCTCATCACTCAAGCATAATTGGATATGGTCCTGATTTGATCTCGTTCATCAATTGGCCATAGCCCCTCAAAACACACAACATAGGCCCGTTTTGATGAATGGTGATCTTGATGATTGAGAATCTTATCTAAGATTTTCATTCTCTTCTCGAATTTCAAGATTCTATTTAGATGATCAGTTGTTTTCTCTATTTCCTTTCCTAAGGAATCATCTCAAGAGGAGTTAGAGAGATGAGATATAATCATCATGCAAGTTGAAGGAGCAATGCAATTAGAGCCATTGATTTCAGACTCTGAGGATTGTTGGATTCGTCGAAGTACAGGGCATCGGAGTGAACAAGTGTGGGGTTGTAATGAGACTTTGATGGAGGTAACTATGAATTAAGAAGAACCATTGAACTATCAGAGGGCTAGAGAACTAAGAATCGTGGCTATTAGCGGCACGTGTAAGTCGTCAAAGTGATAACGTGTAAGGTGGATGTTGATCTATCAGAGAGTGATGAGTTATGAGTTTGCAAAACTGAAAGAGGAAGAATATGAAAGTGAGAAGTGTGAGGAAGTGTGGATCATGTGAACATATTCTCTAAGGATATGAGGTATGAGTATGGCATAGAATGAAAGGAATATAATGTAATTTTCTAAGGGTGGATGGGAGGTGCAAGAACAAAGGAACTTTTGAAACTATGCAGAGTGTGAATTGTCACAACAAAGACAAAAGAATAAACTTGTGAAGGGTTGAAGGAAAGAGATAATCTATTATTGTTGACATATTGAGGAGATTGATGTTTCCAGTAAAGTTGGTATCTACAGGGAATGCTCGGATGGAACACAACAAAGGGGATTGGTGTCTCCTGTAGGTTGGTGTCTGCAAACATTGTTGCTGAGTTGGTTCTCATCCAAGGGGATTGGTGTCTCCTGTAGTTTGGTTCTTGCAAACATTATTTTTCAGTTGGTGTTCATTCAAGGGGATTGGTGTTTCTTGTAGGTTGGTGCCTACAAAAATTATTTCTAAGTTGGTGTTGTTATGGTAAAGTTCCCCCTACGAACAGGTGAAACACTCCTTGGATCAAGACCCCTCTTGTTCCAGGACAGAATAAAACAAATGGTGTACTACTTTTCTCTTATAAATATTTCGACAATTAGAATGAGAAGGAAAATATGGATGACTTACCTTTTTATGATGGTTTTCCTTACTACTCCAGCCTTTGACCTTGATGTCCAAGCTCCTAGGTGCAAGAAAAAACCTGCAAAGAACAAAGAGAAACCTCCTTCTTCCACACTATATTGTTAAGTGAAAATAGATCTATCTATGATGGATTTACAACAATAGATGTGCATACACTAAAACACAAAGACATAAGAGGAATAGGCCAATTTATATGTATTAATAGAAAGCAAACAAAATGAAATCACTTACAATCTCAAGTTTTGCGTTGCAACATCTTCTCCAAGCTCTCCTATCCATCCCCTTGGATCTCACACAATCATAGGTATGATGCTCTTAATTCTCCTCCTTCTCTTGAATGTATCAAGATATTAAGTATGATACTTTGAATTTCCATCCTCCCTTTTCACCCCAAGAATGGCCTCCATTTTATAGGAATTGGAGGCACAACCACCATAGGGTATTTTGGGAAGATGGTTGAGGATTGATCTCATGAGGTTGGGATTTGGTGCCTAAGACAGAGCAAAGAGATATGGCTCGAATCCTCTACCCAAAACCAGCTCAATAGTGTCGCTCCCATATAACTGAGAAAGGAGCAATAATTATGGTTAATCACTCCCTTTGTATGGGTAGGGGAGTGATGATACTCTAAAAGGGTCAATAATATAAGGTAAAAAGTAGCATTTCGACCTCCAAATGATGTATTTCTCATAAATCATGCTAGGGAACATGACAAGTACTCCCACATGATGATAAAGTTGCAGCATTTAAGTGCAACACTTAGTAGAATGTGATATATAAGTGTGAAACTTAGTAGAGCGACAAATCCACACTTGGTAGAATGTGATACATAAGTGATACATAAGTGTGACACTTAGTAGAATGCCATACATAAGCACGACACTTATTAGTGTGGGAATTTGGTTTGTAACACATTGATCTAGATTATTTTCGGAACGAAATGAAAGCGGAGATATATACAACAGAAATGTATCAGAGATGCAACCACAAACATAGAGATATAGTAATACATAATTTTTTATTAATGAGCGAAAATGTACAAAGACTATAAAAATACAAAGTGAAAGACTCGCTAAAATGGTGGCAGCTTATCTATGAGAAGAGATGTTTCCGCTACTCGCATTCGCAAGAAGATGATCTTACAATGAGGCTCCAAAGGCATTTTTATCATAAATAAAATCCAAAACGCTAACCCCGGAAGATGAAAAGCCAACAATTTTGTGGACCCGGTTTTGGGTAGTTTGGTGTATTAACTTCCTGGGGGCATAACTTTGGCATATGATCTCCATTTGGGGTGCATGATAGCTCATTGGAAAGGTATCATCGAGGAGATTCATTTTGGGGGCTCAATTAGATCCTTTGACTATAATTGAGATGCTCAATCCTGAAAAACCTTCATTTAGGCCCTCAAAATGGCCTTGGAAGTTAAAATCTGCTAAAAATAGTAAATTACCAAAATTGCCAGAAAACTATTTTGAACCAGTTGGAAAAGGTGGGTGACCACCGATATCCACCTGGATCATAGGTTCTCATAGGAAATTGGTGTCTCTCGCATGTTGGTGCCTACAAGCATTGTAATAATAGGTTGGTGCCTACAAGATTTTATAAAGAAATTTGTGTGGTTTTCTACCATTTGGGTTTCCACGTTAAATATATGTGTATTTTGTATTGCATGGTTGTTTATATATCATTATATGCAACAATTGGTAAAATTACATATTGATAAATATTGTAAAGAAATATTGTGTTAAAGAGAAAAAGTGTTAAAATCTATCAAATATTGATTTACCCCCTCTCTCAGCATTGTTGAATATTCCAACATATTCAACAAGGACACACATTATCATCTCAACAAAAGTAAAGCACCAATTAATCCACTCCATCATCTACATCATTTCTTTAATTATAACATTCAATACTAATATTCAAGCATAAAAAAACAAGTGCCAATAAAATAGTAACAAAAACAATCACAATATTTTCAAACATAAGGGTTGATATTCCATAGAAAATGTTACGAGATAGTAATGCAACAATAATAATCTTTTCCATTCAAGTTACACCATAAAATATCTTTCAACTATTCAATGAAATTCATCACCACGGTCCTAAACAATTCCATACATAATACAATGTAAAATATTGTCACTCATTAATTTGTAATCAAGACATTTATTGACACTATGACAACATTTTTAACCTTCATATAAATTTTCGTTATCAATCATAAGATAAGATAATATCAAAATTCAACTAGCATGCATGCCAACCATTTCAAAAGTCAATATCATCAAATATCATTGATATATTCAGTACCATTAATATCATCATTGTTATCAAGTAAATATGATCAAAACCATTAATATCATCAACTTCAACAAATCATCATCAAAACATCATTATCATCAAGTCATTTTCAAACCATCATCATCATCATCATCAAATCATTATAATCGAAATCATTAATATCGTAAACATCATCAAATTATTATCAAATCAATATCATCAAAACAATTCCATCAACATCATAAAATTATCATCAAAGCATCATCAAATCAAATCAACTCATCAATATCATCAACATCATTAACATTATGACTATCATCAAAACAATCAACATCATCAAATAATCATCATTACCAAATCAATATCATTAAATGAGTTCCATCAAAATCATCAATATGATGAATACAAACATCATCAAATCATCATAAATATCATCAACATCATTAAATCACCATCTAATCATCATCAAATCAACATCATCATTAGCATCAAATCAATTTCACAATTATCATCAACATCATTAGCGTTATTAATATCATCAAATGATAAAATCAACACCACCATTACCATCAAATCAAATCAATATCATCGAAATAATCAAATCATCATTATTATCAAACCAATATCATCAAATTAGTTTCATAAAAATCATCAATATCATCAACATCATTAAATCACCATCAAATCATCACCAAATCATCATCAAATCAACATCATCATTAGTGTAAATTCAAATCAAATAAATTCAATCATATTCATCAATATCATCAACATCATTAACATTATCAATACTATAAAATCATCATTTCTTAAAAGAGTGGTTGTCATTGATGTAAACCCTTGAAGAAGCCTCGACGGTGTGATTATGGGACCCAAAGTTGGATGAGGAATATGGTCACAAAGGATGGTGTAAATGTAGGTAACTGACTCATGGATGGATAGTCCATGACATGATGTTTCTGGTGATAGGTGGTACACCACGCAGTTCCTCATAGTTGAGGATTTATGGTCTTGTGAAGTTAGAAGCCCCAAAGAATGGTCAAGAAGCCCCTAGTTGGTTACAAGTATTTAATGAAATGGTAAAGTGGTTGTAACAAGAAAGTCTATAAGTACCTAATTTTAAGGAGAGCGGTTACTTAGAAAAAGTATAAATACACCTCAAGGAGTCATTCACAAGTACATTCACTCACTTACTCTATTGAACATATTCTAGTGAACTAGTGATCTATTTGTCAATTTAGTGATGAAGAAATTTGAGGTAGCGACAAGAAAGGAGTGCAAGAGTTTCTAGGTTACAGAGGAAAGAGATATTTGTTGAGGAAACCCTATTTTGGTAGGGTCCCATGGGTCAGAACACTAGTGTTCCGCGAGGCACCCCAGCAGGTTGCTTAGGGATTGTCACGCAAGGCCCCATGTGACAAGATGTCTTAGTCTTGTGAGGACCAGACAAGTTTAGGGGAAATTCTAGATTCTAGTACCATGTCCCTGAAGATAGAAGATAACCTATAGGTCATCATTTTAGTGTTTTAGGTCAGCTACAGAAGTACCGGTATGTTTGTGTACTTGTTGTGAAGGATATGATTAATTATGATGTGGTGAATTCTTGAGGAATACTTGGCATATTGATGAGGGTTTGACACATGATTGAGATACATATATGATACATGATCGAGTAAGGTATTATGGTATATATGGTTCAACATATGGCATGGTTGTTTTGGTTCATATCTTGAGTTATAAACTTGATGTATGGTGGTATATGGATGAGGCATATGTTTGGGTTCTTTGAGGCACTTCACTGATGATATGGTACATATATATACATGATTGATATGTTATATGGTATTGGTTCTATATGTGATTGTTGATCTAGTACATGATATATACACTTGACATATCTTATTGTACATGATTGATGCATTGTTAGTACACAGTTGATGCATGGTATGAAACAAGTTTTGGTATAGAAGGTTGATGGTACAATGACAGTGACAAGTAAGATACAATGATAGAGGAAGTGATAGTGACAGAGGCAGTGATAGTGATAGTGGAAGTGACAGAGATAGTGACAATGACAATGATAGAGATAGTGACAATGAAAGAGGAAGTGACAGTGACAGTGGTAGTGACAATTGGTCTACATTTATATTTTAGGGTGGAAAGATGGGGCAATGAAAGGGGGTTATATCCTCCTTCCAATTGGTGACATAGAACACAGGGAGTTAGAGCTCCTTCAGGTTGGAGCCTGAGAATCAGGAGATTGTAGCCTCCTTCGGGTTAGAGCTAGAGAATTTAGGGAGTTGTAGCTTCCTTCATGTTGGATCCTCTAAATAGGGGATCGTAGCCTCCTTCCAGTTGCAGATGGAGAATCAATAATTTGATGCTTCCAATGAATGTAATCTTTGACATATAAGAAATCATTACATGGTTTTCTCCCATTTGGGTTTCCACGTAAATTTCGGTGTGTTGTGCATTTGATGTGATGGGATGTCGCTTATGTTTATGTGCTCATTTATTATATATTGTCGATTAATACATTAATGATATACTGCTGATTAAATTGAATTTAATATGATGTGGTTAAAAGTAATAAAAAATTTAATATTGATTCACCCCCCCTCTCAATATTCCAACAATTGGAATCAGAACGAGTCCTTCAAGAAGCAGTCTAACCAATGGAAGGAGATAATGGAATACACTAATATTGGAGCACTAGTATTTGATGGTCATAATTATGCATTCTCAAGTATAAGAATGAAGACCTTCTTACATCCACAAGGATTTGATGTCTGGCGAGAAATAGTAGATGGATACAAAGCACCAGCCACTTCCCCAACAGACAAGGATGGAAAGAAACTTTGAAAAAACAACTCAAAGGATAAAGGTACTATTCTAAACAGTCTTGTTAATTCAATATTCGTTAAGGTTATGCATTTGATTCTACAAAGGGTCTTTGGGATAAGCTTAATATTTATGAAGGAGATGACAAAGTCAAGGGAGATAAAATTCAAACCTTTAGAGCTACGTTCGAACAATTGAAGATGAAGGAAGACGAAGACATCATAGCGTAATTTATTTGACTTGATGAAATAGTAAATACTATTAAAGTTTTCGAAGAATATATGAAGGAACCAATCATTGTTCAAAAGGCACTAAGGTCTTGTTTACTCTTGAATCCGTCAGGACCAAAACGAAAACCTCATGGGGATACAAATCCCCTTGCATTTTTATAGAGGTGGTACTCCTCTTTGTTTTAAGATTTTCTTGGAACTCTATATTTTTAGAATATAGGACTTTTAAGAAGTTCGTCGTGATAATCAAAGAAATATAAAGATTGCAAGAAAAAATAACAAGAATTATTTTTTTTGTTTATTAAAGAGAGCTCCTGAGAAATGACCAGGAACCACACACTTCATACACTTGAAAAAGATAGAAAAAATTTCCTCACATCCATCATAGTTAAACTAAATATTTATGATCACATAAAATAAAAGAAGACGGTTTGCATGCATAAGAGAACTTTAATAGAGTAAAAACATGGGGATCTTAAATAAAGATAATGATAGATCAATCTCAAATACTTTATACTCAAAACTTAGAGTTACAAAGTACAGTCGAAACTGATCCCAAAATAGTTCTCTTGGGATTTCTGAAAAATACATAATCTGTTACAAAGCCTTGAAATTTAAATGTGTTTTTCCTTAGAACTAGGATTGGGGCTCCCGCGGACCATAAAGAAAATATGAAAAAGAAGTAAGTTGTAGAAGGAGGATGGTGGGCGATGACAGAGTAGCTAGACTTGGAAAGAGGACAGAGAGAAGTTATAATATTTCGGTTAAACCTTTTTAGTCAAAGAAGCATAGTAACTGGATGAAAAACCGATAAAGAAAGCAAGATATGATCAACATGAACTTACTATCATGGTATCTATCTCTTTTAATTCCTTGTTGTTGTCCTTTTATTGTCTTCATTGACAATTAAATGAACTGTCTCAATTGTTTCTTTCCCGTCTTTGGTTAATTTGTCAATTGCCTTTTTGAACCAATCTTCAATATAGTTTTTCATTGGTGGGACTTTTATTTCATGCCTAATTTTAATGTTGAATAATTCACCTTCCAAGTCTCTTAAGTCAAGAGAAATATCATGTACTGCTTCCTCAATATCTTGATTTTTCACGGAATAATCAACTAGCAAGTTGTCTATTTCATCTTCATTATATTCAAGTATGCCATAAAAATTTTCAGTTGATAACCCCTTAAATATCTCAACTTGTTCATCAAATTGTTGCTTTGCTAGAAACATTGAATTGAGAATTAATTTAGGTTTTTGTACCTTGTTAGTACCTCCTTCTATATCTATCTCCGTCAGTTTTTTGAACAATTCTTCTCTTTTCAGTATGGCTTCGTTGCATGCTTGAACAATGTTACTCAATTTTTTTATCTTTTCCTTTCAGAAAGCATTTAACTACTTTTTGACTTGGAGAAGGTATATCTCCTCTCTTCTTCTCAGTTCCGTCATGTTTGAGACTTTAATTCCAAATGGTAATACATCATCAGTGTAGAAACCTTCTTCGTTCTTTAAATTATATAGCAGATACTCATGGAAGGCATGTGCCCTTGAGCCAAAAGAAACAATATTTTTTGATACCTCTCATGCTTTTCTTATTAGTGACATTGTCTTCTTAATATTTTTTTCTACATAACTCTTAAATTTTGTGAGTAGACTTGAATATCCTTTCAACTTAATGGCGGGTGTGGTTGGTTTGACCATTGATAAAGGACTTGCCAAGATTGGAAGAGGCATTAAAGAATTTTCCAATTCTCTGGTCCTTTCTTTTAGCTTGACATTCTCATCTTCCAATCCATCAATGGAATCATCAAGAGCATCACCGGTTTCCCTATAAATTTTAGAGATTTGGGATGGCTGCATGTCTTTCAGGTCAACCTCTAAGCAATATTTTCCTTTTTTATTTTTTTGATCACCTCTTTCCACAATCAATTTTTTAGATTCCTTTTCAAAAATAGCACTTTGAAAAGTGAAGGATTACTCTTCACTAAAAATCTCATTTGCAACAACTTCCAATGGGTTACAATTTCTAGTTGTTCCATCGTGGGAAATATTTTCTCAATATCCTCCTCCAGCTCCATGTCATCAAGAGAAAATATTTGGATGTCATTTTCGATAAGGTTGTCCTCTTCCTCTTGTATTAAATTCTTCCTTTTCTTTCTCACGGGTAACTTATGTGAATTCTCAATTTTCCCGGTTGGAGGATTCTTTTCTCCTCCGTCGCTTGAACTATTGTGAGTCGTTGGAGCATTGCTCTGGGATGTGGTGGTTTTGGGAGTAACAACTAGGGACTAGGCGCTCCTTTCACTGGGACTCTTTCCTCTTTGCTTATAAAACTCATTAATACTGAGCATTGTTTCTAGGTCACCAGACTCGTGTACATGAGTACTTTGGTTGTTACCTCCTTATTCTTGTTCATTCAAGGTAGTCTGGATGAACGAGTTACTGAATCCCATCAAAATCATGTGTTCTACAAATATCTTATTAGGATCAAATCCCTTGATCTTTTCAACATAATTTAAGTTCACATTGTTGAAATGGCTTGCAAACTCGTCAATTTTATTTATTTTTCTGAAAATGAAATCTCCAATCTTCCATGGCAAGGGGAGGAATTGTTATTTCCTTTTTTCATGGAAAAAATGTAGCCAAAAGTTGTATTTTCTTGCCACTTCTATAATAAACAATTTTTCAGATACATGATATGGAAGAAAAGAGGGATTTTCTTTGGAACAAAATATCCTGATGACACTGTCATTTTCCATCTATTCTATTGTTCCCTTTTTTTCTAAGAATTTGTTAGCCTGGATGGATATCCTTGGGGTATTTTTACCAAACAACAACCCTTTGAAGACTAAGACAAAGTCATAGTAAAATTCGTAAAAATATAGAGAGGTCTTGTGTCTCCACAATGCTTGATACCCAAAGGTAACTGGATCTATTTCATAGTTCACCCTCTTACTTATAGTCAAGTTTGGAAATTGACAACAATACACTATAGAAAATACCAAATATGAAGCCATAAATATTTTTGTGTCCCTTTTGTAGTGTGATAATTGGGATGAGATTTCAATAGAAATCAACTTTCCCCAGTTAGAGATGTCATGTTCTTTTACTGTAAAATATAAAATATATAAAATCATGAGACAAATGGTAGCAGTGCTTTCTTGACCTGTCAACCTGGTGAACATCCACACAATCTCTCGAAAGGCATTTTTAAAAGGGTCGACCTAGATCCTGGCTATGTCTTCTGGAATAAACGCATGATTCTCCAAATATTCAGGCAGGAGGTCAAGGCCATTGTTATGTTTCTTTAGAAAATCTTTGTAGTCTTCTCCTTTGAAAATAAGTGTTGTCTCTGGGAGCTTCAAAATCTTGTGAAAAAATTGTGGTGAAAGGGAAACGGGGGAAAAATCTTGGAGTTGTATAATTCTTTGGCTTGACATGTACTTCTCCATGCACCATGCAACAAGTTCTTTGTAGTCAAATACATTAGGAAAACACCCTGCGCGAGCGATTTTGGATGCCCAAATTATGTCTTTTTGTGCAGGAGGAGATGAGTAATATGAATATGCTATAGACCACTGAAAGTTCTGGTCTTCACGCCCAAAAATATTTAAAGTATCTCCACATAACTGTTGTCTAACTGCTACTTCCATTAGGTTGAAGGGAGTATTTTTTTCAGCTGAATAATAACTTGAACTAAATATTTTTGGAGAGATGAAAATAATATAATCCTCTAGAAAATGGTGAATTAATGAAAATCAATTAATAATCTCCTTGAGTCTTTCTCTATTAATGACAAACTTTTTGGAGCCTGCACAATCAGTTGCTAGCATTAAATAACATTTAATGCATATTGGAAAAAGCACAAGAATGGCGGGGATGGATGAGAGCAGATTTGAATATTAATCTTTTCATGAACCCTCCAACCCACTGATCAAAAAAGGATCTAGAGAAGTCTAAGGATAACTCAGAATTCCTAGAAGCACCTCGGGAAGCTCAGAATGGCCTCGATAGGCAGAGAAAGGGAAAAAAATAAAAGTCCTCAATATTCATTGAAATTGGCATCATCGTGAAGAGTGCGTCGCAATCTTTCCAATGGTGTAAACGGCTCATCAAACAGAGTTAGGGATCAAAAGATATTCATGGTCAAAGTTTTGGTCAACCTAGCCCAGTGAGCAGGGATGAGTCAACATTCGTACTGCTAACAATAACATTAGTACGGATGATGTCAGTGTCCATACATAGTAAGTGGAACATGAATAGGGTGACATGTGTCATGATGACATCATCATGATGATGTGGCAACACCAGAGGCTTCCACATGTCACTCATTTTTGGACTTTTCCAGTCAGTCCAAGGACCAATGGAAAAGTGCCATGTGGCAATCCATACAACCACGTGGCACTCTGTACAGCCACCTGGTAAGTGATGTGAGGCTAATGAAGCAAGGATGATATGGCAATGATGATGCAGAGGTGGTGACATGGTCCAATGGAAGGCAACCACATGGCCCAGTCATGGGCTGCCACATGGCAGCAGACAAACGCCCAATCAGGGTCGACAACCGAATTGTTAAAAAATATATTTTTTTTTACACCTCCAAATCTGGCAGTGGTTCCACCAGATTTGGGGGCATATCCTGCCACATCCACAACCAACAATCCACCGACAACCAAACTTATCTTCTCTGCCAGCAAGACCGTCAAAGCTAGCGCCAATTCGGGTTTTGGTTTCAACAAAAAACTAAAATTAAGAGGCCCACAGGTTTGACCTTGGGACCTCCCCCAACAACTCACCTTTAATAAACATCCACCAACCAATAGGCCAAATCACCCCATTGTTAATACTGCCCGTGATTTTTATTTAAATTTTGAATTTTCCCAATGCACGGGGGGAGGCAGGGCACACGACAGTCTGTACCAGGCACAGAAAATGATGCAGAAGTACAATCATTAATGCATATTGCAGGCATACAAATTGAGACAATATTTTTTATGGTCCTGAGACTGCCAGACTCAGATCGAGGCATGGAGACAGACATTTTTGGGTAATTCAATGCTACACATTCAATGGTGTTGTTTGTTTTTTGATCTGAGAAAAGCTTCTGCAACTTAACTCTAGAATGAGGTATACTTATGTATTTTTCAAAATTCTTTTGATGAGTTAATAAAAATGAAAATGCCTACCCATTTGAGAGCAGGACCCAGAGACGTAGTCCACCAAGGAAGAACTCCGTTATCAAGTTTTTGTGTTAAGATATGATGCTTATGTCTCTTTATCATTGAACTTTCCTTCTTTATGGTGCATTTTAGTTTATGCTCATTTAATACAATTCTTTAATAAGTCACATTGATGAAAAGATCCTAGATCATGTTGGTATCAAAGTAGTCATCTTTGACTTGAATTGTTGAGTGTGAATGCTTACTAGGGCCAAGCATAAACATGGTGAAGGAACACTTAAGACTTTCAACCCCAAAGTTGGTCATGCGTCCCGGAGGAAGAAAATGGATGAAGAGGACAAGCGTGATGAATAGGAGAAAAACTTCCATATGGTCTTCTATTGCATGTTAGATATGGTCGAGAAAATGTATGGAGATTATAAGAAGAGAATGGAAAAGAAAGGGAATAAAAAGGAAGCATCGGTGAATGAAAATGCTTCAGTGAATCAAGGGGCTGGAGGAGACCCTCCTGAGCCTCCATCTTCACCATCGAGTTCTAACTCTTCTTCCTCTGATCATTCTCATCGTTATCATCATTCTAGCCATAAAGCTTCTTTTAAGAAATCATTATTAAATCTTGATGTAAAATTTTCTTTACCTATGTTTAATGGAGATGTTAATCTTGAAAAGATAGATAATTGGATCTGACAGGTCGAAGTATATTGTCGTGTTCAACAGATTGATGAAGAGGAAGTTAAAGTGAAATTGGCCTCTCTTTGGTTGGAAGGCACTACTCTCATATGGTGGGAGAGAAAACTTCAGGACATAAGTGTTCGACAACACAAGTATTCCAACAGAGGACGAACACCTTCAGTAACCACTCACATAATCAGATCAAAGATCAACACACCAATGTTTTCACTTGGTAAAACCCCTACGGGGAAACATCTATGGCCCCAACCAATGCAGCCACTTGGACCAGTTTATTAATGCAAAGAAAAATATTACAAAGAGATTTTACAAGAGAGTTTCTCACAATTGATCATCGGCAAATGACCCTCCATGCTCTTTAAATAGAGATCATGGACCAATCGGGTGTTAAGCCATGGATCAATGGCCATTAAGATCGAGGAGAGTACGAACCATTGAATCACTCTATGTTGGGAACATATCCTGACCATCAGATTTCCTAACTACAAATGCATACTAATGCATACTAAAGAAACACACTATAAAACACACTTTTACCTAACGACACAATAGATCAAGTAGATCTTAACTAACTCCTAAGTGTCTAAATATCCTAACATCCCCCCTTAAGAACAACTTGGGACATGATTGAAGGATTTATAATAGTGACACAATAGGAGAAGGAAGAAGTCATTAGAGCCTATCCCCCCTTAATGACAACTTCCTGAACTCCTAACATAGATCGAAGTTTGGAAAAATTTGCTTCTGTAAGAGACTTTGTGAAAATGTCTGCAACTTGATCTTCTGTAAGGAAAAATAACACTTTAATAACTTGATCATGAATGATATTTCTGATGAAGTGCATGTGTAGCTCAATGTGTTTGCTACGCTGATGTTGAACTGGGTCTTTGGCAAGCTTGATGGCACTCTGATTGTCACACCAAAGGCTAGTCAGATGCTGGTGCTGGAATCCAAACTCTTAAAGGATCTGTCGAAGCCACAAGGCTTCCTGACTTGCATTTACTGTTGCTTGGTACTCTGCTTATGCTGAAGAAAGTGAAATAGCATGTTGTTTCTTAGAGGCCCAAGTGACAAGTCTTGAACCAAGGCTGAAAACATAACCTGCAGTAGACTTCCGATCATTAGGGTCGCCGGCCCAATATGAATTACTGAAACCAACAAATAATTGAGCCCCCCCTGAACTCTAATGTATCCCGAACTGAATTGTACCACAAACATAGCGAAGTATCCTTTTAGCTTCTTTCCAATGGCTTTCATGGGGCGTTTGCATATATCGGGCAACAACAAAGGAAATATTAGGACGGGTATGAGTCAATTATAAGATGCTACTAACTAACTGACGATACAGGGTGGAATCAACTTCAGGAGAAGTACAGGTGGCAGTAAGCTTGACTCCATACTGGAAAGGAGAAGGGGTTGGTTTACAATCATCCATGTGAAAGCGATGAGGAAGGTCACAACAATACTTAGACTGGGAAAGAAAAATTCCTTCATTGGTTTGCAAAACTTGGAGGCCAAGGAAATAGTGCAAAAAGCCTAAGTCTGTCATTTCAAATTTATTCTTAAGGCTAGTTTTCACATGGTTTAAAATTTTTGAGTCACTATCGGTAAGGATAAGGTCATCAACATAAAGGACAAGGATTATGAGATGGCTTCCTACTTTCTTGGTATAGACATTAGGATCATAATGGCATCTAGAGAATCCAGTGGCAATAATAAAGGTGTCCATTTTGGCATACCAAGCTCGGGGAGCTTGCTTGAGACCATAAAGAGATTTCTTAAGGTGACGAACAAGGCTAGAGTCTTATATATTATTTTTGGGATTAACTGTGTAGTGTAAGTCATTAATCTATGACCCATATCCATGAGTATTAGTCACAACTGACCAATAATTCTCATGATTTGAATAGTCCACTTAGCACT